>OVAP01008222.1:0-10084 GCA_900406295.1 Aurinia saxatilis
AGTTCCGGTTCGGTTCGGGTTCGGTTCCTCTTTGAAAAGAACCGGTTAGTATTAAAAAAAGTTCAGGTTCGTTTCGGTTCCGTTACTTTATACCCAAACTACCCGAAAATACCCAAAAGTATCTGAATAATAATAATAAATTTTTTATAAAAATTGAAATAATACACATAATTTGGTTATTTTTATTCAANAATAAATTTTTTATAAAAATTGAAATAATACACATAATTTGGTTATTTTTATTCAAATTATTCGAAAATACGTGAACTAACCGAAATAATCGAGAAAAATGTAAAATATACCCCTAAGCCCTAAAAAGTTTGGTTACATTCGGGTACCTATTGAATCTTCGGATAGTAACCGGAACCGAACCGATACCCATGGATCTTGAGTTTGGGATCCAGTAGGTTCCTATGGCTGGAACCGTAGCTCTCTTTTTTTCGGTTTGGTTCGGTTCGATTCTTTAGTTCCGGTTTTAATGCACATATGCAGTCTTTCGGCACGAGACGATTGGGTTCGCGAGCTTTTACATTTGCCTCTTCTGGCTCTATAACCATATGATTGTTTTGGGTCAAAACTCACATATTTTGAACACATAATGGTTTGAATACACAACCAATACAAAAACGTTTTCTCTTTTAATACAGAATCATAACGGCTCCATGACTTGCGCTAAACATTCTGATATCACGTCAAGTAATTACTGCCCACGATTTACATTGTCTTCTTAGATATCTTTTGGATCATGGATTTTAAAGATATTCTCAAATACATGTATTTGGAGTTGTAAATATATTTTGGGAGCTGGAGATTGAAGATTTGGTGTTTATATGCAAAATGAAGTTTTGACTGTATACATGTTTCAGAAACGAGTTCAAATAGAGACTTTACACTACATAAAATGAGCCGAAATGTTTACACAAGGTAACCCTTTGAATTGATTTTCCAATGCAAATGACCTCGTATTTTGTAATATTTGTATATCATATATAAAATTGTTGAACTTCCATATATAAAAACCAGATATATAATAGTTTGTTAATATAAAAAAAAAAAGTGTTACGACTTCGTTATTAGCATGCATGATTCAGCACCTAAAAACATTTGAGATTTCATGATTTCTAAAAGTAAACCATACTTGGTGTTGGAGGAACAAATAAAGACCGTTTCTTTGCGATCCTAACGTCGGTCATAAAAGCCAAAATTTGCATAAAAACACTCAACTAGAACATGTTGACCCAAAACAAATATATATATATAANTTCTTTGCGATCCTAACGTCGGTCATAAAAGCCAAAATTTGCATAAAAACACTCAACTAGAACATGTTGACCCAAAACAAAAATATATATATATATATATNAATAAAGACCGTTTCTTTGCGATCCTAACGTCGGTCATAAAAGCCAAAATTTGCATAAAAACACTCAACTAGAACATGTTGACCCAAAACAAATATATATATATAAAAGTATATATATATGAGTCTAATAATATATATACTTTTCGCTTATCCAGATTCCAGAATGATATGATACACACGTATAACAAGGTCATATGTGTATCTATCTATGTATGCAACTGTTTAGAAATGGACTAATCCTAAATATTCTACACATATCACAAGTCTCCTCCTGACTTTTTGTTCTATAGACTTTTCCTCATAACAACAAGAAAGCCACACCCGCACATTCACCTTCTCATTTATCTTCCCTTCTTTTTATATTGTTTTTCACTGACTTTTTTTTTCTTACTTCATCATATTGCTTTTTTGGTTAAAATATATAATACGAACATTCTTTCCAAAATGTATATGTAATATTGACATTAAAAGTATACTGATATCTTCTTTGACATATATATAATTTTTCAAATTAGATCTAATATGACTTTCTGGGAGCTATAATGTAGGTAGGCTACATATGAAATACAGTAGCTGAACTGATCTTTCATCACTATTACATTATCATGATCGACCAATAAGTTTGTACTTCCCTCCTTAATATCTATGGTCTGGATACCTTAATATCAATTTCAACCTTACAATTAGATTTCTGAATGGTGCATTATAAAAACCGTTAAAATGGATGAAAAATGTGATTAGCTTAAACCAAATCGAATGCAAGACATCATGGAAACTTGATGAAGGAGTTGTATAGGAGTCCTATATAATATATATATATTGTGACTTCAAATATAAGACAATTAGACAGAAGGTGAAAAATGAACTGATTTTGAAAATTATCAACAAAAAGAAACATGAAAAGAAAAAACCCATAAAATATAACCATGAAAAACAAAACATTGAACCGCATGACATGAGACACTTTCTTGTGAAATCTTCACATCACGCTCCTCACGCGCTTGAGGTAATGAATATGTTATGTGGGTGGAACCTTCCGCAATATATATTGATATATACATTGAAATATTTTAATTTCTTTACTGTTAGATCATTCCTTTCCAACTTTCACACTTTGTTTAATATTGACACTAGTCGTTTATTCATTTGATTCANNACTTTCACACTTTGTTTAATATTGACACTAGTCGTTTATTCATTTGATTCACGAAATTTCTAAAAAATTGCAGCTTGAATAATCCTTCCGTATAGTAGCATACAAACTTCCCTTTTAGCCAGGCTTTTTTTATGTCCCATTAAAATCATTACAATATATACAAATACCACCCCCATAGATATCTTTCTTCCTTTACAGAAAACAAAAACAATCCTCTCTGTTGGAATTTGTCTCTTCTTGAAGCCGCAAAGGAAAATGGAGCTATTCACCAAAAGTAACGAGGTCAAGTTACGGAGCCACCTGAATAAATTTCTAGTCGCCGACGATGACCAAGAAACCATCCGTCAAAGCCGTAAAGGAGACTCACGGCGAGCTGTTTGGACGGTGGAGATGGTGGTCGATAAACCGAACCTAATAAGATTAAGAAGCTGTCACGGCACGTACTTAACGGCGAGCAATAAACCGTTACTGTTAGGTATGACCGGTGAGAAAGTGACTCAAACGTCGTCGTTTAACAAAGTGATGGATTGGCAGACTCAGTGGGAGCCGGAGCGAGATGGGTTTCAGGTCAAACTCAAATCCTGGTGCGGCAAATGGATGAGGGCTAACGGCGGAACGCCTCCGTGGAGAAACTCCGTCACTCACGACGAGCCTCATACGTCCAAGACCAAGAACTGGCTGGTCTGGGATGTTATTAACGTTGACGTTTCTGATCTCGGAGCTTTGTCTGATGGAGATGAGAGTTCTGTTTCTTCGCCGGCTTCTTCACATCTTAACGGGTCCGATATCTGGTCGGAACCCGAGTCGCCCGCTTTTGCCGGGTCTAGGAAGAGCATTGGTCGGTTCGCTTCTCTTGGTTTAGCATCCCCGAGGTGGTCCCCAAAACCGGTAAGTCTCTTTGACTAAGTCTTTAATTTCAATTTTCATTCTTTACTTTTCTTATTTTGGGTGTGAATTAAGGAATTGGTGTTAGTTGAATTGAAGANTATTGCTGTTAGTTGAATTGAAGAATTGGTTGGCATGCATTACTAATTTACCTTATTACTAATATTTACAATTTCAGAAATATACATGGACATAATTTGATTCTTTTTCTCCACTAACGTATATCATGCTCCACCAGCACATCTCACCAACCATATAACACCAAAAATTATAATATTGTATCTTTAGTGTAATTNTCACCAACCATATAACACCAAAAATTATAATATTGTATCTTTAGTGTAATTGTGGTTTATTGAGACCAACTTACAGTAGTGAAAAATATAGTATACTCCTAATCCAACTAAAGTCAACTTCAATGATTGAATAACAGTTTTAAAAAGCTTGTAGTAAAATTCTCTAACATGTTAAGTGACAGTAAAAAAACTCGGGTTTACCAAAGTTGTAACCCACAGGCTGATTAAGGAAAAGATATTATACTTTTTTCTTTTGGCCAACGAGAAAATCTTACACCCAGTGCCAAATAACACAAGACACGTGGAAATAAAAGTTCGGGTTAGTTAGTAGTGATGGGAAATGGGTCGAGAGGAAAGTGATTGGGAGAGTCCCACACTCATGAATGACTTCCTCTCTCGGTCTTTCTTGCGGGCAAGGGATTTAGACCTTTTTATTCCCCCAAATATTCGCTTAAATCCTTTTTCACAACCTAAACTTTTGTGGCATATTGAAACTTTTACATTGTGGTCAACAAAACCGCCATATACTTTTTCTTGTTGAACACAAATTTTTGACAATTTTTTTTTCTTAAAAAAAGGCTTTTATATTATATCTTCAGTAATTTTTGTATCTATTCTTTAGTGTTTAAGCTTACTAAAATTATATATCTTATTGCATACACCAAGATCAAGTATTTGGTTTATGATAGAACTTAAGTTTAGATGAAAATCTTTAATTTTTAACATTGACTCAGATTTCTATTTAAACATCATGTGAATAAAATACCACTGTTCGACTAAATGTATTCATTAAAAGAATAACAATTAGAAAAAATGGAACATAATTTAATGTACATTAAATTTACTTTTCAGAGTTAACATGAATATAAAGAAGATTGTAAAAGGCATTGAGAAAAACCAGAAATGTGACCTTTTGTGTTGATTTTTGCAAGTGGCCACGTAAAGTTTTAAAACCCAAACACGGGAACAACACGTTCTCGAACAGAAAAGGCAACATTTTAAGACCCATACTGACGTGGAAATTAGTACGCGGTAAATTGAGTTAGTAAAGTTTGACTATTCCAATTCCCAAATTTCTTGCATCTCGCCTCTCTTCGTCACATGTCCGCGTTACCGAAACCAATTCATATATAAATTTCACTTGTTATTAGCATATTCTCACACTCAATTTGCTTTGAACAGAAAACGACGAGTGCTAGCTTCAACCAAAAGGAAACAACAGTAGTATCAGCAATGGAGTTTTTCCAGAAAGCAAAAGCCGTTAGAATGCGTAACAGCCATAACAAGTATCTAGCGGCAGACGACGACGAAGAGACAGTGACGCAAGACAGAAACGGATCTTCCAAAAACGCTAGATGGATCGTCGAACCGGTTCGTGATTCCTTCCACGTCATCCGCCTGAAGAGCTGTTACGGTAAGTACCTAACAGCTTCGAACGAGCGGTTCTTACTGGGAGCCACCGGGAAGAAAGTGATTCAGTTGAAACCGAGCCGACTCGATTCGTCTTCTGAGTGGGAACCGGTGAAAGATGGTTCTAAAATCAGGCTTAGGACTCGCTATGGTAACTACCTCCGAGCCAATGGTGGGCTTCCTCCATGGAGAAACTCAATCACGCATGATAATCCTCAATTATCGGCTACTCAGGATTCCATCTCTTGGGAGGTTGATGTCGTTGAGATCTTGATTGACCCTAATTTTACGCCCGAGATGGAGACTCCTCCGCCGCATAGAAGGTCGTCGAATTCTCCGTTGTCGGTTTCGCATTCCAGGACTCCCTCTTCTTCTCTCTCAGACAGATCTGATCCAGATGTGAGTGTGCTTTCTTTTTCTTTTTTGAATAGTCTGTTATTGTTGTTGTTGTTGACATTTTCTTTTGATGTTTTTATCAGTTGGTTGAGTCTCCGCCCAAAACCGATGGACGGACCATATACTACCACATTGCGGACGAGGAAGGACACGTGGAGGACGAATCAACCGTTGGATATGCTTTCACGTTTAAAGGAAACAACGTTCAACAATTGACGCAAACTCTACGAGAAGAAACGTGCTTGGAAGATGCTGTGGTGTGCACACGAAGTCCTTTAAACGGCAAGCTGTTTCCTCTTCGTTTGCAACTTCCACCTAACAACGGGACAATGCATGTCGTTTTGCTACCCTCCAGTGCTGCCCTCTAGATATGAGTGATTACTACAACTTTTTAAACAAAATAGTCAAGAATTTGGTAGCTGCTGGTACACAGCTCGTGGTCACCTTGTAAAACAATAGTAAAAGAAAAAGAAAATGATTTTGGTATTGCTTAATCTTTAGAAAGACTTGATATATAAAATAATATTAGTAAGAGAGTTTTGGTTATTAAATTCTTTTTTTTTTTTGGGAGTACAAGTTGTTTGTTTTTGTATATAAGTTGATATCTTTGTATGCGAATGAACCCATTTGATATGGCCATCCGCCATAAAACCATTATTGTTGTTTCTCTTATGTTATTTTTTTCTCTTAAATTGATATTAAGAAGGAGATACAAATACAAAGAGTTTGAACAGACATAACAAGTAAGAGGGAGAGAAGATAAGAGAAACAAAGAAAAAAAACGAAAAGCTATAAACTAGAGAAGACTAACAACACAAAGGACAATTAGAGGTAACAAGAAAACAAACCACAAACAGCCCTCACTCGTAACTTTCTAAACAATGAGAGAAGTAGTGAGAAGATAAAGAGCTTCTTGAAAACCAGAGTACACGAAGAGCCCCGAAACTGGAAGTAAGCATCCATATCTATAAGCAAAGGTAGATAAAACAAGAAGCCAAGAATCACTCATCAATCAAGGTATCATGGACCCAACTTGGATAACTTGAAGCAATATATGACCTTAGTCTAAGCTACTTTGTAACACTTGATGCAATGAGCAAGACACTTCTATTATTATCAATCTTTGACGTTTCCGCCTTCCAATCTTCAAAATTAGATAAACAAGTTTGCAAAGGCACGATCTTGGATAATAGTACAGGCCATGCTTTAGGATTAGCATCAAAGATTTGAGGAACATTACCTGCAAAAACAACTCTAGAAAATATGAGATGAGACAAACTTTCTAGTGCCCAGTTAGGAACACACAAATTAGTATCTTCTATTGATACCAAGTTTGGAAAAGAAGCCCTAGCATGAAGAAGAACTGTACTATTGCAATCTCTAATTAACCAGGAACCTCCACCCAATCTATGTTTTTAGACCAACTGATTACCAATATTACATTTCACCCAATTAAGTGCTGGGGGATCCATTTAGAAAGACCTTTGCGGTGAATTTTATCCTGATTAGCTTTCCAAGACACATCAATATCGTGAACTAGGAACCATTGGAGTGAATCTCCTTTGAATTTAACTAGGGTATCTAAAGAGGAAAAAGATTTACCCTCAATTGCTAACATATTCCTGTTTTCCCACAAAATTCAAAAGACACCAGGAGTACATTCTAATAACATCCTCAGGAACCAGAACAGAGGGCTTGAGAGAAAACAAATAATGAAATTAGAGTGGAAAGATGAGAGATCATATCCATTATGTGGCCAAGGAATGCCAGAGACTGATCAGAACAAACGACCAATGGGGCAAATCAATAACACATGGTTGATATCCTCACCTTCATGTTCACAAGATTGACATCGAGAAACCACCTTTAATCCCTTTCCTAATAAGTTGTCAGCCACAAGAAGAATCCTTGTTAAAGCCTTCCACAAAAAGGTTTTAATCTTGGTTGCAGTCTTTATTTTCCAAACAACATTCTTCAAATCATGCATATTTGGTTTAATTTTAGCACACTCAATCAAAGCCCCATTCTTTTCCATATTTGCTATAGAGAAATCAGAAAAAACTGTATACATACCACTAGCATTATGTTCCCAAGACCAAAAATCAACCTCACAAAACAATGAATCTTAAGAATGATATTAATATCATTATAAAAAATAGCTCTTTCAACTTAAGAAAATCCCAAAAACCATTAGAAAGGTCAATGATATCAAAGACTCTGAGATCCACATTTGTAAAAGAATTTTTCATCCAAGGCAATCTCCTACACCCATCCCAAAGCCAGTTATCTACCCAAACCAGAGTATTCAAACCATTGCCAGTCTGTTTAACTAGGCCTTTAGTCAAAAGAGATATATCATATATTATACTGCGCCACTCAAAAGAAGGTTTAGGACCTAACACAACATTTAAAAGATTAGCATCATGATAATATCTACTTTTATAAAATCTAGTAAAGAGAGAAGAAGGATCATCTAACAGTTTCCAAGACTGCTTAGCTAAAAGAGTTTGGTTAAAATTTTGTATATCTTTAAAACCTAATCCCCCATCCTCTTTATAAACACAAAGATTATCCCACCTAACCCAATGAATTTTATTTTTATCCTCTCAAGAGTTCCACCAAAAGAAAGCTATAACACTGGTTAAGCTTTGACAAGTGGATTTAGGAAGTTTAAAGCAGCTCATAGCATGAACTGGAAGGGCCATAACCACTGCTTTAAATAAAATTTCCTTTCCACCTTGCGAAAGAAGTTTGGCAAACCAACTAGAGATTCTACCCTTAAGACTAGTACGAACATAATCCATAAGTTGAATTTTTGAAACACTGAAACATTGAGGCATACCTAAATACATACCCTCTGAACTTTCTTTGTATATTCCTAAGATATTCTGAATACTAATCTTAATATTTAGATAACCAGAGGAACCAAAAGTTATAGTCGACTTATCTTTGGTTGTGACTTGTCCAGACATAGCTCCATAAACCTCCAAAATCTCCATGAGCTTCATACTGTTGGAATGATTGGCTTTGCATACAAAGAAGCTGTCATCAACAAAAAATCAATGACACATTAGGACCACAGGTTGAAAATGATAACCCCTGAATAGCATTCATTCTTTGAGCACGAGAAAGCATGTCAGAGAGAGCCTTTATACATAATATAAAGAGAAAGGGAGAGAGTGGATCTCCCTGTCTCAAACCTTTCTGAGGTTCTATTGTACCAGAAGCAGAGCCATTAATTAAAACCGCATACTTCGCTGTGGTGGCACAATGCATGATCAAATCCACCCATTGTTGATTAAAATACAAAAATAGCAAAAGACACTTCAAATAAGTCTATTCAACTCTATCATAAGCTATGGACATGTCCACCGTAATAGTCATATATTTCTTTGAGACAATATAATGAGTTCTGAGACTATGATTAATTTCATGTGCAATCAAAATGTTATCACTAATTAATCTTTCAGACACAAAAGCTTATTGAAACTCAAATACTAACTCAGAAACAAAGGTTGAATTCTTCTCACTATAATCTTGGAAATGATTTTATAATGCACATAACACAAACTAATTGGTCTAATATCCTCCATTTTATCCGCATTAACTTCTTGGGAATCAGACTAATATAGGTAAGATTCCAATCAGAAGGGAAAACTTTATCTGTGAAGAAATGTTTTACCTCTATAGTGACATGCTCCCCAACAATATCCCAATATCTCTGATAAAATAAACCAGTAAATCCATCATAGACCTGGGGCACTTAAGCTCTTAATAAAAAAAAAAAACAGCTTCTTTTACTTCACCATCAGATACTGGGGCAAGCAAGATCTCATTCATACTGGCAGTGACCTTTAGAAGGAAAACTCTGGAACATTTCTTCCAAAAATTGGGGTGAGAAGAAGAAAAGAGAGTCCTAAAATAGTAAAATGCAATCTCAGCTTTGACAGACTCAAAAGAATGATATAAACCACATGGATCTTTAACTCACGAAGTTTTTGGATCTTGTACCTTTAACATAATTGTGGAAAAAATCTGTATTGGAGTCACTATCTTTGAGCCACTTCTCCCTGGATGTTTGTTTCCAGAAAATCTCCTCAGCTCTATAAGCAAAACAAAGCTCCTTCTTAAGATTTGTAACTTTTTGTATATCAGGGAAATGAATAGATTGCTCAGCTTCTAACTCCACATGTAAAGCTTGAATTAAATCCTGGGAGTTAGAATAAGAAGCTCGTTTAAGATGGCTAAGAGCTTTTCTACAACCTTTTAATCTAGCCATAACATCTTCAGTGTCATGTTGATTCAAGAAACTTTGATACAATCCCTAATGTTTTCTGCAACAATATTTGATAAAAAGAGAAGGAACCATGCGTCAAAGATTTTTGGAGAAAAGATTAACTAGTACAAGACAATGATCAGAATCAGTCTTATCAAGAAAAATTTGATTGGAAACAAAGAAAGTATAACGCCAATCTTTATCAGCAAAAGCTCTATCTAATCTACTTTGAACCCAGAAATTATGACCTCTTGATATATCGTGGATTTTATGGTTTTAGCCACGATATAAAGTGTTTTATC
>OVAP01008223.1:0-10083 GCA_900406295.1 Aurinia saxatilis
CAAAGACAAAACAAGGATTAAAACATGTCAAAAATGCAATATATCAGGTACATAGATGTTTTACGGTAGAATATATAGCTAATATATATCAAGAATCACTTAAGCAAAAGGAAAGGATATTGAAACTAGTTTTATTTCGGATAACATGAAACTTTCTTTACACACCTAAGTGATAGTACTCATCTTGATGTCGTAGACTTCCTTGTTGATCTAGTAGAAGCAAAAGGAAAGAGATCTAGGTCGATTTGTCATGATAAGTTTAAGAAGGGAATTGGAATGGAATAAAACATACCTTGGCATTTTGTAGATGGTTTAATGCCGAGAAAATGATACATGTCGAAAGATCAATGTCGTCGAGGTCATGTCTTAGTAGATAACCTCGGCGTATAAAAGATCATTGACCCTAGACTTAAGTCATTTTGCCTTGATTGCAGCCTCGCAGGGTTGGAGACAAACATACGAGGTGTTGATTTTGATACCAAGCTTGCAATCGACGGTCGAAAATGGCTAAGTCCTTGGGTAGGAAAAATGAACGGTTTTCTCGCGTGTTTTTTACGCGAAAACATTTCATTTTCTCTTCCTTCCCTATAAAATTCTCACTTCTCCTCCTAATTTCTCATTTTGCATTGTGTGAGGAGTGAAGTGACAGCGTTCCTAAGGTAAATCTTATGTTCTCTCTCTTCAGTCTTTTCATATAAATTTACGGTTTTTGTCGATCTTCATAAGCGCCACCGCCAAATAGACCAGTTTTCCGGTGAATCTTCATAGAATTAGAGTTTGTTCATCGAGTTCGAACTGTCCGACATTTCCCTTCTGGTGACCTCGCCATATCGATATGAAGACGATCTTGTTAAAACGCTTAGCCCTAGGTTCATCCGCCGAGCAGAGCGGCCAGGCAGATTCCGATGCGGAACTGCTAAATGATTTCAGGCTTTCTGATGGCGAGGACGCAATCGGTGATGACATAAGACTACCTCCCCAGTTACGTAATATCGTGCTGAGTGAGGAGGAAAATGATGATGAGGAGGGATCTTCTGAGGATGAAGAGAAGTCCGGAAGAAAACAGGAATCCGAGAGGGACGCGTATCAGAAGACGAGGATGATGAAGCGGTAGAGGCCGAGAATGCTGGTGAAAGGACCTCATCACAAGCCGATGAGGTTGTTCTGCGGGATCGAGAAATCAGAGCATCCCTACTAATGGAACAACTGTTTAAAATAGAAACCGAGGAATACCACCAAGGCTATGATCCCCTAAGAGAAGCTGAGGAAGCAGCAAAGTTTGTGACCAAGAAGAAAGGGAAGAAAAAGGGAGGTCCCAAGAAAGCGACATTGATATACTACCGTCCGGTCAATCATCGTCAACCGTTGACTCTCTGGACGGGCTAAGGGAAAAATATAATATTTCGGCCGAGGTCGAACTGATTGCCCTGAGCCCGATGATAGGGCTGACTCTCCTCCTATAGGTTACTTTACCCTATCTGAGAGTTTTTTCGTCAGAGGTCTGCTCTGGTTTTCTATGCCAGAGATCATGACCGACTACCTACTCTGACACCGAGCCAATTTTGCTCAGTTAACTCCACGGGCTGTGCGTCAACTGGTGGGTCTCTTGGTTAGGAGTTATGAATGCGGCATCGAACTTACCACCGAGCACTATCTCATTCTTATGCGGTTTGCCGAGGCGACCAAGAATTCTCCGAACACCTACTACTTGACGAACCGCTCTAGGAGGGAGAGTGATACATGGGTTCCCTTCTAAAAACCATCACTGGTTTAATAGTTTTTTCTATGTTGCCATATGCCGAGCCACAGTTGGTCGGAATGTTCCGATGATTCTGTCTAGTTGGGACCCGATTGGTAGGGTCCTCTATTTTTGTACACTATCGAATTCCCTACTCATATAATCTGACCATTGCTTTGCTGTTTTTTTACAGAAAACTTTAGGTGGCCATTGCTTTCCGCCAACTTCAGATCCGTTCTTGAGAAGCTCAGGCACGAACGAACACATTTGAAAAACACATTCACCTTTCAAAGGGTTGAAGAAGCGAGGAGTAGGGTAGAAGGGTTCATTTTTTCGGACGAGGACAGCGAACCGGACGAGGATCGTACCGAAGAAGTACTCGACAAGATAAGCCATTAGATTAATCTGCGTGAGTTAAAGCTTCCATAGGCTACGGAAAAAGCTGTGGCCAAGCTTGCGGCTAACCCAGTAAGGGTTACCCGCATCGTGGTTGGCCCCAATCCGTTGGCGATCGTGCCGGCTTTCACGGAATCCAACCCCTCTCCTCCTGCCGAGGAAATCCCTCCAGCTGAGGATGTCACAAAGGCATGAGGGTTTTAGCCTCCGAAGACATTCTTCAAAGAAGAAGACGAGGGAAGAAACGATAGAGGCCGAGGGAGGCACTTCTGCCAAGCCGGCCAAAAAAGTGAAGAAGAAGAAGAAGAACTCTAAGAGAGTCACAATTTTTCATCTTCTCTTGATCTCACGTGATTTAAATACTAAGACGGATAGACTGACTCGTGGTGCCAAATGTCATAGTGCTAAATTGATTTATGTAAATGATTGTCCTCTGGTTTGATATATTGAAACGATACGAGGGATGCTTTATATTGTTGTTAAAAAAAATGGTAATAATATAGTAATTATTATTATTATTATTATTATTATTATTATTATTATTATTATTATTGTAACATCTTTATTACTATTTTGTTTTTGNCATCTTTATTACTATTTTGTTTTTGACAACCAAATTATGATTTTATATCGGGCCTAGCCCACTCAATACAACAAAGAAGTTTTACAAATTGTGAAATGAAGTTGCAGGCCCAATAACATAAAAGATTGCAAAACTTGGGTTTGAGGGCTTAACTTCAGGTTTCAATATGGTAATTATATTCTCTAAATCGGAAACCGACAGAAGCAGAAAACAACCGGAATGATCATATATATGGAAGTTATTGATTGTAGCTCCGATCATCGTCGTTTCTCCGGGTGAAAATTGGTGGTTCCTGGTTTTTCTCAGATTTTGGGTTTTTGCCTTTTCGAATTATAAGTTTTACTTTAGGGTCAAATATCAGAATATGCGTTCTCCCGTTTCTCCTCATCAGAATAAGGGTTTCAATGGTAGATTACGGGCGGCTACACGAACAAGGATGTAAGGATCTTCTCTCTACTTTCCCACTTATGCAACACATGTTAAACGACAAAGTCTAAACCTAGTTTTACTCTTCAGTTATGCTATCTTACAACGGAAGATGCCTTCGAGGACTGATGCTGCCTCAGTACACAAGCTTACAACTATTACAAAGTTTTTAGAGACCAAACTGATGAGTTTGGCCAAAACAGAGGTTACTTTCTATCTTTTCCTTTAGGTTTGTACATGCCACTTCCACTTATTGTACAGCTCGGTCACTATATCTTCTTGATGATTGAATTTGCAGGAGCAGTACTCAGATTTACGGGATCTTGAACTCCGCATAGTTTATCTTTTGAGGGAATTGCGAAGAGTCACTTCTAAGCGCCATGTTGCCAAGAGAGTTTCACATGCAATCAGTGCCGAGAGAGACTCTCTTCCGGGTTGGGACAGAATCAGCGAATTGCCAGATTCTTTGATAACTCTGATACTCTCATACCTTCCTACCAAAGATTCGGTTACAACAAGTTTATTATCAAGGAGATGGAGGTTTCTATGGCGTTATGTTCCGGGAATAGAGTTATATTCCACTGACTTCCCTTCTTATTTAATATGTGACATGATGGAATTCATTGATAGATTTCTGGAATTTAACAGTGAGTCTCGCCTACAAAAGTTCAAGATAAAGTATAACCAATGTGTTTTATTTGGCTTTGCAATCAGCAAGCCAATCGCCAAAGTGATTAGCCGCGGAGTTCAGCATCTAGATGTTGACGCCCCTAAGTTATCTGATATGAGAGAGTTCATGCCTCTAGACATTTATACCAGCAAGACATTGGTGTCTTTAAAGCTCCTAAATGTAGTGATGCCGCATCCCGGATTTGTTGTTTCTCTACCTTGTCTCAAAATCATGCATCTTGAAGACATTTTTTACAAAATTTTGAATAGTAATGAGGATCCTTCGGTCGCGGAAAAGCTCATCTCAGGTTGTCACGTTCTTGAAGATTTGACTGTGGTAAGGAATGTTAATGATAATGCACCGGTTCTGCGTGTGAGATCTCAGACTCTTAAGAGGATTCGTGTAAAGTCTGGCGCTGGGAGGGTATTAGATGGTAAAGAGTATGCGATTGAGATTGATGCTCCGGCACTCAAGTATATGAACTTCAGAGATAATCAATCTGATAAAGTAGTGGCAAAGAATCTGAGCTCCTTGCTAGTGATTGACATTGATACCAAATTTAATATTCAGATTGACACTCCTTCGGTAATGAAGAAAAGTAGTATCCGTGGTTTCCTCACAGGTATTTCCAATGTAAGACATATGATCATCTCTCAGCCAACTCTAGAGGTATACATACACACATACTTTCTGAGCCATGCCTAACAATTAATGATTTTTATCTTAAAGAAAAAAGTATCACATGTATCCTTTTCTTTGGTTATTCTTGCAGGTCGTCTATCGTTGCTTCAAACTGGGATCGGTTTCCAAATTTCATAACGTATCTCGTTTAGAGGCTTCATTCTGCACTGTTTTATTACAAGTGTTGCCCAATTTTCTTGCGAATTTCCCGAATCTAAAACATCTCACACTGGTAATTCTTGTTTAAACTTGTGGTTTGGCTAAATCACACCATTCTGAAAGTACCTAATTTAAGGTTTTTCTTCGTTTATGTTGGCAGTACCTAGCTTATTTGAAACTGTTAGAGCCAAAAAATCTTCAACTTACTGATGTCCCCCGGTGCTTACAATCAACTCTTGAGACTGTTGAGATTAGAGAAGTAATTGCGCAAGAGGAAACAGGGAAGAAGATATTGGAGCACAAGAAAAGAGTTTGGATGGAAGCAGTGAGGTATATTCTTGAGAATTCAAGAGTCCTTAAGAAACTCAATTTGTGTTTCTCTCCTACAACAAACGAAGTCTCAGATATCTTCAAGGAGCTTCGGAAAATCACAAAACGTTCTCCCAGATGTGTAATCTATAATCAATTCATTTGACATTTCCTTTCTTAAAACATCAGTGTAGTAATCTTGTGTTATGAAAAGCATATAATGTTTTGTATTTGATTTTGTTTAACTATTGATGATTACTACATATGATTTAAAAGCTAAATTAGTGTAAAGTCCATTGTTTTTTCTTTATCTCAATTTCACCTGATTCTGAATTTGCCAAGCGAGTAGTAAAGTCAGAAAATCTTAGGTCTTAGAAAATTTTCTTCTTTGTGTAATGTTCAAGATTTCTGTGTAGATTTAGCGACTCGTTCTTTAAGCAACCATTACTACTATCTAATGACGTTTCTTTTCAAGCAAGTAATTGAACCATTCTTTTGGTGGGATCCAAATTTGTTCCAAAACCAAGTCGCGTGTGAGTTCTTCAGAAACCCTCTCTTGATTGATTAGAAACCCTAGAAAATTTAGGATTAGGAATACTGTACCCTAAAACCCTAGAAAGTTGAAGATCAAGTATGATGTATGTAATGTGTATTTCTGTGCAATCGGCGAGTGGTTTGCTACGGTGATTAACCGTGGAGTTCAGCATTTAGATGTCGACAATATTGGACCTTCTGGGAACAAAGATTTGATGCCTCTAGAAGTCTATAAGAGCAAGACCTTAGTCTCTTTAAAGCTTGCAAAAGTAGGATTGTTGAATCCTGACTTTATTGTTTCTCTTCCTTGTCTCAAAATCATGCATCTTGAAGACATTTTGTATAAAAAAGCGAATCCTTCAGTCATAGAAAAGCTCATTTCGGGGTGTCCTGTTCTTGAAGATCTGACCGTGTGTAGGGTTTTTGGTGATAAAGTACCGGTTCTGCGAGTGAAATCACAGAGTCTTAAGAGGCTTAATGTAAGGTCTGGCACCGGGGGAATTTTAGTGGCAAAGAACATGCAATTGAGATTGATGCTCCGGAACTCAAGTATATGGATTTTAGAGATAATCAATCAGATAGAATTGTGATGAAAAATCTGAGTTCCTTGTTCAAGGTTGACGTTGATGCCAGATTTATTGCTGATCTTGACGATTTGGAATCGGAGTACGATATAATCCTTGATTTTCTCACTGGTGTTTCGAGTGTAAGACATATGATCATATCTCACCGTGCTCTAGAGGTATGTACTATGTGATATATATGTGAAAAACCCTAAAAAGTTTATCTATGATAAAATTTCTTATTGTCTTTTCTTTTTTTCTTGTAGCCGATCATCCATCTTTACATGGAAGTGGGACTGATGACCAAATTTCATAACTTATCTCGTTTGGAGACTTCGTTCTGCGCACTCTTATTACAAATGTTACCTGATTTTTTGGAGAGTTGCCCGAATCTAAAACACCTTACCTTGGTAATGATCCTGTCAAAACTTTTGATTTGGCTTAAGAATATCGTTTTGGAAGTACCTTAAGTTTTTTGTTTTCATTATATTTATTTTGGCAGTACCTAGTTTATTCGAAGGAGCTAGAGCCAGAGAATCTTAAACTTACCGATGTGCCTGGGTGCTTACTATCAACTCTCGAGTGTGTTGAGATTAAAGAAGTAATTACGGAAGAGGACAACGAAGAGGAAACAACGAGGAGCAGTATGGAAAGAGCGGTGCTAGTAGCGAACCGCAAGAAGAAAGTTTGGATCCAACTAGTAAGGTATATTCTTGAGAATTCAGTTTGTGTTTCTCTCAAATGACCAACCAAGTATTAGATCGATATCTCCAAGGAGCTTCCTACTTTCAGAAAACGTTCTCGCAGTTGTCAAATTATCATTTATTGAAGGTTGGTGTTGTAATTTTGTTATAGAAACTTGAAGTTTAGGCCTAGCATTTTAGTGAGATTTGGGATTGTTACCATTGATGATTTAAAGTAACGTTGTTACTTCAAAATTCTCTTATAGTTCAGTTTTTACTATCAAGATGCAGAATTATCATTTGTTGAAGAGAAATCTTTCGATTAATTACTAGTTTGGATGTCTCCCACATATTAATTATATGTAAATAGATTCTAAATTATGACACACTGCTTCGGTCTGACCGAGTTGTTGCAGCTAGAGATCTAGTCATGGCGGGTGCAATAGCCAGATATGCGAAATCGTTGTTTACAACTCGGCAGGGTGTTTCAGATTTAACCACGATAGTGGGAATACCACTGTTTTGTTACATCATCGTACGAAACAAGATGGAACTTTCTCGTATCCGAGAGGAAAAGAAGCTTGTGAAGGCCAAGCTTGATGAACAGAGGGCTAGATGATTAGACAGAGTGCAGTGATCGGTTGTTTTGTTTTTGTCTTTTGCTTTTCCTGTGTTCTGTTATTTATTCTCTAATACTGAAATAATTCTTTTTTATGCTATATTAAGTTAAAAGAGATGATGATTCTCCTATTGTTCAAAAAACAAAAAGTGGAAGAAGCCAAACAGACAAGGAGATTGAAATTCTCGTCACCTCAATACATACATCTTATACATGCAACTTTCTCGCGGATGTCAAATTATCATTCATGAAAGATTGGTGTGGGAAGTTTTTTTCTATAGAGACTTGCAGTTTAGACCTAACGTTTTAATTAGAGATTTGGTTTATCAAGTTTTAAACTCTTTTAGAGATTTGGGGTTGTTTAACCATTGATGATTTGAAGTAGGATATATGTTAAAGTTTGTTGCTTTTTTATCTCATCCTCATTTGATTCTGGGCCGATTTCAATGTAACGTTGTTGACTTTAAAGTTCTCTTATTGTTCAATATACTATCAGGATGCAAAATTTTCAGAAAATAGCACATTTGTTTAATCATAAAGAATTTTTCTTTCCTCTTTCTCTTCCAATAAGCTTCTTCTGCTCACCAAAGTTGACTCAGTTTTAATCTTTTTATTAAGTTATCAAAAACCAACAATTGAAGACTTTCTACATAATCTTGGTCAATCCTGATCCATTTTTATATCACATTGAACCTTTTTTTTTTTAGATTATGTTATACATTTTTGATCAAATTCTTAATTGTGTTGCCAGAAACGTATCTTAGCCTAGATGTATGATCACTAAAGCTTTTGAGTGTTTTGGTTATGTTTCTGTAGATTTTATCCAAGTGATGATGTCTAGTTACATAATGTTCTAAAACTTGGTTCTTTTTTCATCTTTTCTCTAGTATACATCAACAATGGCTGCAACATTATCGAAGGAGAAGTCGGATTACCCTAGAACCGCAACATCATTCCGCAACTTTGTTTCACAAAATCCTGATTCTAAATTTCCAGCAGAATCAGGAAGATACCATTTATACATCTCTTATGCTTGTCCATGGGCTTCAAGATGTCTTGCAGTCTTGAAACTCAAAGGACTTGACAAAGCCATAAGTTTCTCGGTAAGTAACACATCGGTTTTCGACACATCCAGTTAAATTTTTTATATAACATAGATTTAATTTGGTTTTGTAATCTTGTCACTAGTCTGTTCAACCACTTTTTAGAAGAACCAAAGAAAATGATGAGCATATGGGATGGGTTTTTCCAGATTCAGATACAGAGGTTCTTGGAGCTGATCGTGACCATATCAACGGTGCAAAAACCATAAGAGAGCTTTATGATATCGCTAGCTCAAACTATACGGGCAAATACACTGTTCCTGTATGTTATTTTTATCCATGGGGTGTCCTTATCTTTAGTCTTGTTATGTTGCTTTATAAAAAATCGGACTAGTAATCTGTTCCGTTGTGTGGCAGGTTTTTTGGGATAAGAAGCTTAAGACTATAGTTAACAATGAGAGCTCTGTGATACTCCGTATGTTCAACAACGAGTTCAATCATATAGCGGAAAACCCTTCTTTCGATCTTTATCCTCCAAAACTCCGATCCATAATTGATGAGACTAACGAATGGATCCACGATGGGATAAACAACGGTGTTTATAAATGCGGCTTTGTTACAAATCAAGCAGCGTATGATGAGGTAAAGCAACTTTGAAATTTTATTACATAAAAAATGCTTTATAATTAAGATTTGATTCCAATCAAGTTATATTTTCTCTTTTCAGGCAGTGAAGCAGTTGTTTGATGCATTCGACAAATGCGAAGAAATACTCGGAAAACAACGGTTTCTTTGTGGAACAACTTTGACTGAACCAGATATCCGATTATTCGTCACTCTCATAAGATTTGACGAGGTATTTTAGTTGTATATGTTTGGGGTTTTTTTCTCTATTATTTGTTATGTACCATATGTTTTTTAAGAGTTTGTATGTGTAGGCTTACGTGGTGATCTTCAAATGCGATAAAAGACTCTTAAGGGAGTATTCAAATCTCTTCAACTACACGAAAGATATCTACCAAATCGCCGGATTGAGCAGTACAGTAAAGATGGACCATATCAAGCAAAATTACTATGGAAGCTTTCCTTCTATAAACCCTCTTGGGATTATAGCTCATGGACCAAACATTGATTACTCTTTGCCTCATGACCGACACAGATTCTCCTCAGACTGAAGAGTTTATATTTGCTTCGTTTTAAGTCATGTTGTTGGT
Organism: Aurinia saxatilis; assembly: GCA_900406295.1. Taxonomy (NCBI): domain Eukaryota; kingdom Viridiplantae; phylum Streptophyta; class Magnoliopsida; order Brassicales; family Brassicaceae; genus Aurinia; species Aurinia saxatilis. Next base: position 9,619 of record OVAP01008223.1, read on the forward strand.
TGATTATGTTGTATGAGCGTTGTGGTTATTTTTATGCCAGAGATTTGCTTTTAATAACTTCTTGCCCAATAAGTTATGCAAAAATCAAATTATGCAAACCAAGTAAATCAATATTCTGTCATACCAGATTTGTTAATATTTCATATTCATATGATTTACTTAATTGGCTCATAAAAGAAGAAAAACAAAAGAGAGGAATCATATGATAGTCTGCAGTATAATAGACGTTAATCAGTCTAGAATTAGATTAATGGGTGGGATAGTTGTCGTCAATAGTTGTTATAAAAAACAAAAAAAATAGTAACGTTGACTCTGTAATTTTGAATTGATGTCTTGTATTTATGGAAGAAGCCACTTTGGTGACAAAGACTCGTAAGTTGAAGATCCAATGGTCTCCGACGAAGAAACTCCGCCTCAACACCAAGGGGGTGTATTGGATCATGAGTTTGAAATGGTTTGATGTTT
>OVAP01008224.1:0-10083 GCA_900406295.1 Aurinia saxatilis
AGCCGTCGCAAATTTCCCTCGCAAACGGCGTGTTTTCTTGTAGTGTAAGTACATACCCTCTGATCCTTCTCTATGAATTCCCAAGATATTTTGAATATCTATCTTCATACCGAGATCAACTGAAGTTCCAAAAGTGATTGCAGATTTTTCCATACTTATGATTTGGCCAGACATGATTCCACAAGGCTGCATAATTTCAATAAGCTTAGAACTGTTGTTTTGATCTGCTTTGCATACAAAGTAACTGTCATCATCAAAGAATAAGTGAGTCAAAATGGGTTCTTGTTGAAAAAAAGATAACCCTTGGAGAGAATTCATCAAAGAAGCATGGGAAAGTATATTGGATAGAGCCTATGTACACAAAACAAAGATAAAAGGAGAGAGGGGATCTCCCTGTCTCAGTACTCTCGGGGGTTCAATTAAACCAGAAGCAGCACCATTAATAAGCACCGCATAAGTCACTGTTGTCACGCAACTCATAATCAAATCCACCCAATGCTGATTAAAACCAAGATATAACAGAAGACATTTCAGAAAATACCATTCAACCAGAGGTAAGGAGGTGGTCGTGAAGGATAATAATAGGAGTGAGGTCTGGTCAAGTCCCTACTTTTCTACATGGGTCCCCTTTTCCTCGACCTATTTCTTTCCAATCTCGACTTGGGGTTGACCGACCATCCCACTTCAAGTGACCAGGCAGAGCACATTCCACAATAGACAGAGATCCGCACAACAAGTACCGCTTAAGACAGAACAAGTTAGGCTTACCCGGCGGACTTAACCTCTCTCTTCACTGACCTCCACCTTTATCTTCGCTAACCAAATACCGTCTTCCCCTTTGTCTTCCTTCGCTACAACGACAACTCTTTAGCCAGGCTTTCAATTTTTCTTTGCTTTCTTTGCTCGTTGACTATCATATGCTTTAGACATATCCATATTAATAGCCATATACTCTCTTGATACTTTAGAATGAGTTCTAAGACAACGAGTAATTTCATGGGCTATTAAGATATTATCACTGATTAATCTTTCTGAAACGAATGCTGATTGAAATTCAGATACTAAACTAGGTAACAGAGGTTGAAGTCTTTTAACAATGATTGTGGAGATGATCTTATAATGCACAGAGCAAAGACTAATAGTCCTAAGGTTTTCCATTCTATCCGCATTTGTCTTTTTTGAAATCAAACTAATATAAGTAAAATTCCAATCAAGATTTAAATTTCCAATAGGCTTTGTTTTAATGGAGTTGTATTTTTGATCCATTAAAACAAATCGGCAGTCCTAAGTACATACCCTCTGATCCTTCTCTATGAATTCCCAAGATATTTTGAATATCTATCTTCATACCTAGATCAAATGACGTTCCAAAAGTGATTGCAGATTTTCCTTATTTATGATTTGGCCAGACATGCTTCTATAAGCCTGTATAATTTCAATAAGCTTAGAACTGTTGTTTTAATCTGCTTTGCATACAAAGTAATTGTCATCAGCAAAGAATAAGTGAGTCAAAATGGGTCCTTGTTGAGAAAAAGATAACCCCTGGAGAGAATTCATCAAAGAAGCATGGGAAAGTATATTGGATAGAGCCTCTGTACACAAAACAAAGAGAAAAGGAGAGAGGGGATCTCCCTGTCTCAGTCCTCTTTGGGGTTCAATTAAACCAGAAACAACACCATTAATAAGCACCGCATAAGTCACTGTCGTCACGCAACTCATAATCAAATCCACCCAATGATGATTAAAACCAAGATATAACAGAAGACATTTCAGAAAAGACCATTCAACTCTATCATATGCTTTAGACATATCCATATTAATAGCCATATACTCTCTCGATACTTTAGAATGAGTTCTAAGGCAATGAGTAATTTCATGGGCTATTAAGATATTATCACTGATTAATCTTTCTGAAACGAATGCTGATTCAAATTCAGATACTAAACTAGGTAACAGAGGTTGAAGTCTTTTAACAATGATTTTGGAGATGACGTTATAATGCACAGAGCAAAGACTAATAGGCCTAAGGTTTTCCATTCTATCCGCATTTGTCTTTTTTGGAATCAAACTAATATAAGTAAAGTTCCAATAAGGATTTAAAATAACAATAAGCTTTGTTTTAATGGAGTTGTATTTTTGATCCATTAAAACAAAGCGGCAATCCTAAGTACATACCCTCTGATCCTTCTCTATGAATTTCCAAGATATTTTGAATATTTATCTTCATACCTAGATCAAATGAAGTTCAAAAAGTGATTGCAGATTTTTCCTTATTTATGATTTGGCCAGACAGGCTTATGGCATAATCCTGCATAATTTCAATAAGCTTAAAACTATTGTTTTGATCTGCTTTGCATACAAAGTAACTGTCATCAGCAAAGAATAAGTGAGTCAAAATGGGTCCTTGTTGAGAAAAACAAAACCCCTGCAGAGAATTCATCAAAGAATCATGGGAAAGTATATTGGATAGAGCCTCTGTACACAAAACAAAGAGAAAAGGAGAGAGGGGATCTCCCTGTCTCAGTCCTCTTGGGGGTCCAATTAAACCAGAAGCAGCACCATTAATAAGCACTGCATAAGTCACTGTCGTCACGCAACTCATAATCAAATCCACCCAATGCTGATTAAAACCAAGATATAACAGAAGACATTTCAGAAAAGACCATTCAACTCTATCATATGCTTTAGACATATCCATTTTAATAGCCATATACTCTCTTGATACTTTAGAATGAGTTCTAAGGCAATGAATAATTTCATGGGCTATTAAGATATTATTACTGATTAATCTTTCTGAAACGAATGCTGATTGAAATTCAGATACTAAACTAGGTAACATAGGTTGAAGTCTTTTAACAATGATTTTAGAGATGATCTTATAATTGACAAAGCAAAGACTAATAGCCCTAAGGTTTTCCATTCTATCCGCATTTGTCTTTTTTTGGAATCAAACTAATAAGTAAAATTCCATTCAGGATTTAGAACATTGTGATAGAAAAATCTCTTTACCTCTGAAGTTATTTGATCTCCCACAATACCCCAATATCTTTGGTGAAAAAGACCTGTGAAACCTTCAAGGCCAGGGGCACTCGAACTCTTGATTGCAAAAACACCTTTCTTTAACTTCACCATTAAACACATTTCTAAACACAAGAGCTAAGAAGTGAAAAGTTTTCTAAAGTAGTTAACCGCAATATCAGCTTTTGGGTATTCAACAGAATGATAAGAACCAGAATCATCTTTAAGCTTCCTAAAAAAATCCTTAGATCTAGTACCTTTGACTGAGTTATGTAAGAACTTAGTATTCGAATCTCCATCCTTAAGCCACTTCTCCCTAGATTTTTGTTTCCAAAAAAACCTCAGCTCTATATGCGAAACAGAGTTCCTTTTTTATTTTTAACAATTTCTGCAAATCAGGGGAGGAGCTAGATTGCTCATATTCTAACTCCACCTGCAACACTTGAATCTTATCTTGTGAATTAAACAAAGATTTCCGTTTGAGGCCACTGAAAGCTTTTCTGCAATCTTTTAACCTGTCCATAACATCTTCATTATCAGACTTATACCAAGCTTCCTTAATACACTCTTCTATATTAGAATTCTGCAGAAATCTTTGATAAAAAAGACAGAACCATGCTTCAAAGTATCTTTAGTGAAGAGATTGACCAAAACTGGACGATGATCAGAACCACGTTTATCAAGAAACGTTTGATTAGAAACAGAGAAAGTAGAAAACCACTTTTTATTACCAAATGCTCTATCTAATCTACTTTGTATATAAAGCTTATAACACTTCCCTGCCCAAATGAATTCAGGGCCTTGTCTATTTAATTCAGACATTTTACACGCAGAGATCATGGAACCAAAAGCTTGAAACTGCTTGTCATCTTTAAAAGGTCCACCTAGCTTTTCACCATTATGCAAAATATCATTAAATCTCCCAAGATTAACCAAGTACCTTTTCTATTAATACCTATCCTAGATAACTACTCCCAATTATGAAATCTTAAACTAGTAGTGAGGTTACCAAAAACAAAGGACAAAAAACAAGAATAAGAATCGAACTAATTAACATAGCAGTCAACAAAATTTTTATTAACCGTAAAAAAATCTACATTTACAGAGTTTTTCCACCCTACTTAACCCTATTGGTTCTACTGTATAAACATTATCTTAACCTAGCCAAACTCCCAGATCAACAACCATATTCCTAGACTGCTTGGTTTCCATAAGATACAAAATATCAGGGGAAAATTGGAGTTTTAACTCCTTAAAACGTGGAATTGTCAGATCATGGGGCTTGCCCAATCCCCGGCAATTCCAACTGATAAGACGCATTAATCCTGGGCAGTCCCACCTGGGGGACTGCCAAAAGCTTTTGTCTTTTTACCCTCCTGGTCAACATCTTCAATAACTTCATCTGCTTCGCGCTTAATTTGTTGCCCATTAGTAAGCCTTCCTTTTTACATTTATCTTCACCTGTAGTTCCTTCTGAGATTGTTTCTTTAAGTTGCCTGCCTTGATACAAACTTCCTATTAGTAATGCGTCTTGAAGCGGTACCAGATGGACTTGCTTCTGTGTTGATCAAAGTTTCTGCGAAAGCTAGAAATATATTCGAGCTTGAAGAGGTAACATAATGTTTCAGAAAACCAGCTCGTTGAAGATCAATCATATACTCAATTTGTTCTTTATTTTGACCTCCCTGAATAACAGATGCAAGAAGTTTACCATCTTGAGAACCAGTAGGTAATGGTAGATTGCTCTTCTCCTTAATAGTATAATCAAATACTATTTCTTTGCCCTTATTAAGGTTGGGAGTAATAACAGGCGCCGGCTCTAATCTGATCATCGATCTCTGACCAACAGGATCATTCTCTAACTCATCAAAGGATTGTTTGACTTTAGCTTCCTTCACCGCAGAATCTTGACCATCAGCAGAGAGCAGATAAGTCTGTAGCCCGGCTAAAACTTCTTTAGTAATCGTCGGACGACCTTGTACTTCTGGAAAATTCTTCAACCCTTCAGATATAATCTTCTCGAGATACTGGTTGTGATTGTCGCCCTTCTTGGTTATATCTGCATGTTTAAAGAAATCTTCCTTTGCCTTATCAATATTGAGATTTTTCTGAGCTTCCACCAGAGGACATCTACTCTGTTCATGAGTCAAACATTGGCAAAGGTAACATCTCTTCTCTAGACGCTCATAATCAAACTTGATTTGAGTCACTGTACCATCAGGAAGTCGAATACGCTTAAAACGGCTAAGGGGTTCATCCACTCGAATCGTAACAAGAACTCGAACAAAGTCACAAATTTAAACCTTCTCAGGATCAAAAGGAACCTCCTTGACAACACCAGCAAAACCTCCAATAGCTTCAATTGTTTCAGCTGTAAAATGATTCATAGGAAGATTCCTAAGCTGAACCCAAACATCAAGAGTTTGTAGAAAATCTACCGGAGGTATCAGCTGCCATCTCTAAAGTACTAGTCCCCATTGATTGTTTGTGTGCACATTTCTCTGAAGAACAGCTTGAATGTCATGCTCGGATCTGAAGATCAATTGGAATGGATCCCTTGATAATGCAATACCTCTCACCCGACCATAAAGTTGTCATTTTTTGGCATGTCTAAAATCAGACTAGACAGGCGTTGACAATCTGGATTTAAGGCTCTCCCAATAACACTTAAACTATTTCTCTGAAGAGACCAATACTGAGGAAGATCCGGAATTTGGAAGGGCTCTTCTTCTTCCTCAACAATTAACATCTCGGCCAGAGCTTCATCAATTGATTTAGACATACTTGAAATGATTTGAGAGTTTGAGATCTGATGAAAGGATGGGAAGAATCTGAATTGGTTTGCCCGGACTAGATGCAGTGATCGGAAATATAGGCGAAGAAAAAAGTGGAAAAATCAATGTGTCTTGAGGTGAAGATCGGAAAAGAAACGTGTCTTGAAGAAAGGATAGGAAAGGAAACGTGTTTGTACGAAGATGACCGGAAAGTGCAACGTATTAAGAAAAGAAAGACCGGAGAAAGAAACGTGTCATAGAGAAAACAATAAACTCCACAATGAAAGTAAAGCAATGAAAGTAAAGGAAACCCTCTACTTTATTGAGAGAGTGCTAAGCTCTAGAAACAGACTCCTCTTGAGCTACATAGTTTTAATAAGCCACAAGCCGCCAAAACCATGCATCTACAATTTGCAAATCAAATTAGGTTATATATATATATATATATATATATATATATAATTTTTAATTTTTTTCTTATAAATCCATGTTGCAATTTGCAACTTAGAGGCTATATGTACAATTTATTTATCGGTTATGAGATGGAAACAAATAGAAGACTAGAGCCAATGAAGTGGGAATCCAACAAAAAGTTGTAGAAATTTCTAATCCTTTGTGTTTAAAGTCATAAATAATTACATATATTAAATATTGGATCGAGCTGGTCGATATCAGAGACCCCTCATACGGCCCCTAGTCTGTATAACGATTTGATTATATATATATTCAAATAAATAAATAAATAAAATATCTGGCCAGTTTTTATGGATGACGTCATACAACTGCAGAGTAACGTCTTCAGATTTTCATTAATTTACGTATTTTGTAGTTTTAATTTCAAAACGGATACTCTAACACGCAATATTACAATTTACTTGCAAAATATTAGTTATGTTAGTGATGTACCATCGGTTTGGTTTTTTCATTCGGTCTGAATGTTTTTATAAATGCCGTTGACAAAAATAAATAAATAAAATGCACGATACGACGAATACTATTATCAAAATTCAAACCTCGATACTAACATGTGACTGAATATAGATGATAACATCATCTTGAATATACCGGCCATCACTGACCTATGAGCAAAGAAAATAAAGAACAATTAAATTGTTTGATAAAAATAATTTGGAAACTCTACGAATAAAAAGTTAAATGTGTTTTTTGATAAGGCTGAAAACCTTGGTCAAGATAAATTTCTTGACTACCTATCAATGTAGTATAGCTAAGGGTCGAATCCACAAATCCTAAAGTTTACACTATAGTGTAATAAATTATTTAACTTAGCTAAGATAATAAAAAACGAGGTTTTTGTATTCTAATTTTCCTACGGTTTAAATTCAATAAATAATAAGACGTTAGACCTAGAAAAAATCTTAGGAATTGTGAACAAATATTAGACATATACTTGATTTTAATTAAGCACAATCCTTGACTCAAACATAAACATAGAGTTGATCCACTCTCATAGCATCAACCACTTTCCTAAACAATCTAGATATCTAAACTCTCTCATGAATCTAGAATTTGTTAGGAAGCACTAAGAATGAGTTTGATAAGTCTACAATTTGTCTTAGCATCAACTTTCGTTGGCTAAGGACAAATTGCTCATCTATTGTAGATCTAGAAACCTAAAACACTTTGGTGATTAGATTTAACTTATTATCATAAACTACGTGATTAATCTAGTCTAAGCATTATGACTAACAATAGATGAATGAATCAATATACCAACCTATTTGTGCCTAGCGATTTGAATCACAAAACCATAGAGATCCCTAAATCTAACTATAAAACTACTCAAACATAATTGAAAAACACAAAAGCATAATCATAATGAAATGAAATAGATAAGGGATAAGCAAACTTCTCCACAAATGTGATGAAAAATCTTGAATAATAATTTTAAAATAATAAAGCAAAAGAATAACAAAGTGAAGAACAAAGAGAATGAAAAACAAGAGCAAAAAAGGAAGAGAAATGTGAAAGAATCAATGAAATGAAACTAAAGAGAAAGTTTATAGTGGTTGAATGGGAACCTCAACACTGATTTATGGATCCAATTTTCGTCCATGATGAGAGAATTGAGGAGTGATTGGACAACTTTCCAAATTTGGAATGGATGGAAATACATATTTTCACTAAAACAGTCATATCTTCTTAATCGCTAATCCGAATGACTTGAAACCACCGCCAAAATGAAGCTAACTCAATTTCCAATCTTGGGTAAAAATTTGTGATTTAAATTCCTAAGGAAAGGCCTTCGTATGACACGATCTATAAGGCACTTAAGACTGGTTCTGCATTGTCATTTCACTTGTTTGCCTCCTTTTGCCTCAAATATTCATTCCAAAGCTTCAATCCATACTCCAATACATTAAGCACTTGTTAAGACTCGAAAAAACCAAAAGACTCGAAAAACAAAGGAAAATCAAGTGTTAAAAGATGTAAAAAATCGCAATACATCAATTCCCCCAAACTTAACATTTGCTTGTCCGCAAGGAAATAGCAAGAGCTAAAGAAGGGCGAAAGGTTTGAAGGTGGGGACTCATAGCTAGAAATAATGCATACTAAGTTCCAATGACAGATTCAAATTAACGCTAATATTTGACATGCAAAATTCCTACTCATTCATTTTTAGAACACCCATCACTACTCCAATTTTTTCTTGAAGCTCAATGCCAATGATCCCACTCGATTCCTATCACCATCCCTTTAACATTCAATTAACGATCAGGCGCAATCTAAAAAATGGACAAATGATCACAACATTTGGTTTGGTATGAAAAAGGCTCAAGATGAAAAGAGAAATGGTTAAGTGTATCAAATTTTTATGGCGACTAACTCTCAAAATCAGGAATGCTATCATTATGTAAAAGCAAAGAAGAAAAGAGCAATTGATGCATACAAGCAATTTCTTCCATTCTACCATCCCAATTTTTGAAAATCAAAACTCTCACATAAACCAATTCACCATCATCTCATACACATCGACATTACCTAGAGAACTCTCATAATACAAAATTCTAACCACTCTTAAGCCTATTCAACTGAATTTTTCGTTTAAAAAAAATTTTATATACTTTTTTTTAACTGTATAAAAAAAAAATAACTTAAATGCTATAAGAGCCATTCTAGCTATGAGTTCTTCTAGAAAGAATTCAATCTCATACCAATCATACAATTCCAACCGCATTCCAAACTTCTCAATTCCCCCTTATTCCATTTTATTCTACCCAACTCTAAAAAATGAGTAAACTGAAATAACTCGGATAAGAGCTAACAAGTTCCCAACCCTCCTAGATTAGCCAATGTGACTAATACTAATGGAAGAAAAATACATGTCGCTAAAATGCTTACAAGCTTTTACACATGAAGCATTATCAGAAAAGACCTCACTCAAGAAAATATGCATTTGTTTGAAAAGATGGTTTGGGAATTTAACATGTTGCGGTTTTCTAGAAAAAGACTAGTAAAAGGTGGAAAGTAAAAGTCCATGCACGTGATCAAATAGCCATAGATGAGAAAATTAAGTCAAATTAAGTCCAATAATCTAGGGATGGCATCAAATCAAACGAGATTTCACACAAACATAAACACTTATTGGCAGGGTGCTAAGTCAAGTTTTTAACAAATCTCGCAAGCCAATGAATGACACTAATAAACAATCTATCCGAGGAAAACAAATACTAGTATCCATATAGACAATATCATCATTGTCCCCTAATTTATTTTAATGCAAAACGTTTTTTTTTTAGACATGAAAAATTGAAACGGACTAAAAAACGACTCAAGAATAAATAAAAAAAAAGAAGAAAAATCATTAGTACAGACTTGTACTCTCCCCCAAACTTACTTCACATCGTCTCCGATATGAAAATAAGTATGAAAAAGGATACGACATAAAACTGAAATAAAATAAAAGAAATAAAATAAAAAACTACCTAGTGGGTTGCCTCCCACTCATCGCTTGTTTNACTACCTAGTGGGTTGCCTCCCACTCATCGCTTGTTTTAAGTCGTTAGCTTGATTTATGGCCAAAAGATGTTAATCATGAGAAGCGAATAGTTGAGCCAACCTCCTTTTTGTCCTCCTCCTGATAAGACATGAAACAAATCGTGCAAAAAGAGACATCATTTTCCATGGTAAAGAGGAAAAATCGTAATCCAGGACATGTACTACAATCTTATTAAATAATCTAATTGCCTCCTTATGAATGCACATGAGGATCAAATGCGTCTGATGGAAAGATAAAATCAACTTCATGCTCAAATGAGTCTATGAAAAAGTA
>OVAP01008225.1:0-10082 GCA_900406295.1 Aurinia saxatilis
GCCTATTAACATAATACACCCGCGCGTAGCGCGGGTTCCAACTTCTAGTATAGTAAAAAGGCCTAGAAATTTTTGGCAAAAGAAATGCCTAGAAGTTTTTGCAAAATAAAAGGCCATAAACTAATGTGTCAAATACATCAACGTGAGCCCGGCCCTGGAGTCCAGACATACAAGACAAAGTCATTTTCCATAACATACCGAATTAGAATCACTCACCTGAACAATGTTATGTAATCACTCATCTGAACAATGGTTTGTATAAATGTATGATTACCCAACAAATATTATTAGTGGTTATTCGTGCCGACGGTTCAAAACTTCTCAAGATGACAACCTCCGACATATTGACCATCGATCAATCTAGGTAAAGTCGTGAAACTCATAAACATGTTTACTTTTTCCTTTGTCTCGCAATTTAAATTTCAAAACAGATAGTTTAGAGAAATATGTTAGACGCTTAGATTCTACTTCTATCATGCAAAGTTGCAAACCGTTTTGCACCATATATTTCTTTTGAACCGATTACTTCAGTTTTGATATGCTGACAAAAAAAGAAAACATCATCCTCCAAGCTAACGTCACGGACAGCATCCGATAAAATCATATGGAAAATTATGCACTGCATCCTCAGTTTTCGGGCAAACTTCTGCAACCTCATTATGCATTAAAAATAGAAACATACAATTTTAGAAAACCTATTGAGGGAACAAAGATATATGACAAACAAAAAAATTTGGATCCTGCTCGTTGGAGTCTTGAGTGATGAATAATTCTACCATCTTGAGTGATGCGAGTTTTTCCTAACTCCCTACGTGTAGCCTTCGTAGAGAATTGCGTCTCCGTGATGTTTCTGCTCCTTCTGTAAAACTCAGGTGTTATTATGTTACCGAACCATTATCATAAGTTTTCTATGAAAAGTGGTAGTGGTTGGTTAAGCAGACATAAACAGATACCTCTTGTAATTCTTCTCGATGCAAGTAAAGCCTCTTCTGCCATTGTTCTCCATTGTTGTGCACACGAATAATTAACTCCCATCCCAACACTAAGTCCTCTTAGCAAAACTACAGTACGAAGCACAGAGAACAGTTCCTCTGGAAACGTCTACCACCAAAGAACAGTCAAGCTAGTTAGGTCTTTATTACCTGTACAACTTTGAGAGCATTAATTGTGTTTTACTTACCTCCACTGCTATCTTTTTAATCGAAGCGTCATCTGCGAAAGGTTGCAAAATTGTCTGACCATCTGGCATCTTTGTATCGAAAAGTGTGTGCGCTAACCGCAGAAGTTCTTGCTGCTCATTCTCACACTTGGCCACTGTATGCAACCCCAGTTCCCTGACCATGCAATGCTATACTTATTCAAACCTTTGATGGTGACTATTCCAGCAAAAAGAAAAACTTTGCATTACAAACTTAGGATGAAAAAGTTTGCTTATCCTAGGTTTTAAACAGTTCTCACATGCCAAAGCAATCGATTTAAAAATGGAACAGCTATCTTTGAAGCATGTAGGGACCCACACTGATCAAGCACTACAGATTAACAGCCTTCAAAAGAAGGACATCCCCACTCAAAAGCGAAAAGACTAGCTAATAAGAACAACAGTCTTGAGCCAAGAAACTGATAATATCTATACAAAAACAACAATCAAGATCACAAAGTTATTTTAGTAGAGCAGGGAAGATTTCAATTAGTTTGAAGTTACCGAAAGCTCTGTGATACTCGGGAAGCATTGTTATCAGCCATGGCTATGACCAAATTTGCATAACCAAGTCTCAAGTTGTCAGAGAGTTCCTTCACTTGACCATAGTCCAGCAGTGCAACCTGATGACGTGGGAAACAAAATTACAACTCAAACTACATAAACAGGAAAAGTCTGCCAAAAGACCACACCAAGCTACCAAATAAAAATTACAGGACTTGCCTCTGGACCTTTACAAATTAAGATATTCCCGGGGTGTGGATCCGCATGAAAAAAACCACTTTTCAGTATCATTTGGCCATATGCACGGGATAAACTGTTGAGTATATTGCTGTGGCAAGAGAAATATAGATGACAGTGTGGTGTCAGTGCATTCCAAATTACTCGCCAACATAACAACAAAGAACCAAAAGAAAAAAACAAAACATGGGGGTTTCTAGAACATATTAGCTATTAAGATTTTGGGCCAAAGAACTATGGCACCATAGTCTCTGAGATGATGTAGGAGCTTACTGCTTTGCTGTCTCTGCAATCTTACCATGGGGATTTATCCCTCTTTTAGCCATCTCATCACCAAGGCTCAGGATCGGAATTCCATTAATGTATTCCATTACCAGAACCCTCCTGAGAGATATAATTGTTCATATGGTAAGTACTTGCTAATCATCCATAAGCAATGACAGAATCTTAGATTGAGATGTGAATATGCCAATAATTGACCAGGGTCTATGAGTTGTTGAAAAATGACAAGGAGCCATTTAGAGGCCTTTGATATTATCAAAATAACCTATCAGGTATTTGATTTGCAAAAGTAAGAACACTTACTTAGTCACCATATCTCGCAGAACTCTTGGGACCACAACAGGAGACTTTATGTTGTTTTCATAAAGAAAATGCCGAATTTTTTGCATTGCATAAGCCTCTTTTCTGAAGTCAAATTCATTACCAATCTTGGAAGAAAAAAACGCAACGATTTCTGTAACTTAGACAAAAAGAAGTCTTAGCAGCTATCTGAGAAGGAACTAGATAGATAAATACCTGTTTCTCCATTTCCTTTGTTATGGAGTACAGGTCAAATTTGATATCTGTTCTCTGCATGTATAAGGCAAATAATTGCAAGTTTCTTATGTCTGTCATCATCAATCTTTCGGTGCCAGGATGTTGAACCTGAACACATGTTATCAAGTTAGGATCTATGCTAGAAGCTTATAGTTGCCCCTGATAATGCTCACCTTTACAACAACATTCATCTTGTTACCCTTTACTCTTGCTCTATGAACCTAATAAAAGCAAGAAAAGTATATGTATCAAAATGCAAGTTTTCTCATATTTCTTATAAAAAGTAACAGCATAGTCATTACATTCTAGCTCCCAATGATAGTGTATGATGGATTCTATATAATCCATAATTTCAATTTAGAAAAAATGAAATGAATGAGTGGTCCTCAATTAACCCTGATGAGCTGGATGACGGAGTGTTTAATATCATTATAACCAGAGATGAAAATGTCACTAGAGGTCATGTCAAGAAATAATAGATTTCAGGCAAGAGGGGAGGGAATCATAGCAAATTTCAAAAAATCATCACGAGGTAGCACTGTGATCCTGAATTTTCAAGCATGAATGGAAATATCGCAAAGGTTCACTGCTGCGGGAATGTTTAATCTTAGTGTCCTACCAAATACTATGTTATACTAGTGGTTTCGTAATTGGTCCATCAGCAAGTTTCCAAATACTCTCAGTCCACCATGTTTATTTAATTGAAAGGTGTTCCACAAAAAGATGAAATACCTGAGCAATAGAAGCGGAGCCGAGAGGCTTTTCATCAAATGTTTCAAAGATTTCACCAATGCTTTTACCTAACTCCTTCTCCAGAACAAGCTGAACGGCATCAAATGGTGTAGCAGGAGCTTGATCACACAAAGTGACGAGCTTTCTGACCCACGCAGCTGGGGCCATGTCAGGTTTAGCCAAAAGTTGAGCAATCTAATTAAGAAAAAAGAGAAACTGTCAACATTATAAAAGCGAATCACTAACAAGTGTTAGAATCAAATCACCTTAAGGAAGAAGCCGCCGAGGTCAGAACACATAAAGTAAATTTTATGAGCAGCTAGCTCGTGTTGTCTCTCCCACATTTCCTCCTGCTTCTTCGCATCCTTGACGAAACTCGCTCGAAGTTGAAACACCTAAATCAAAAGCCCAATTCAAAATTCCAGGAGAACTGGATACAAGTGTGTGTGTTCCATTTAAGAAGATGAAAGAAATACCCTCGAAGAGAGACCTTGTAGCCTGTGTAGATATCCGTAGCTCGAACCCAGAACTGGAAGGAGCGTTGCCATGGACGAAGGCTCTCACAGATCTTCTCCTGGATCTCTTTCAAATCCAACCCATGCATTTTCATTTCTCAATTTCAACGATGAGAGTGATTTTGGAAACAAGCCCTATCCGTAATATTGGGAAAATTACAAATTAAGAAAAATACATAACTTTACAATTTTTGCCAAAACAAATTTTTTGTATTATCGTATTAATACACAAAGTGAAATTCGTTTCCAGATTAGTAAACGAATTGAAATTTTTTTGTCTTTTTCAAACACGATCAAAATTAAAATTTGAAAATCTAATTTTGCCCTCATCATTTTTTCTCAAATCAATTTGTTTTAAAGTTTGGAATAAAACCTAGAATTAAATATTTAAAAACGCAAAAAAAAAATTAAAATAAATTTTAAAATGTCCTATATTATTTTGTATGGTTTTAAAGTTTAGAATCTAAGGTTTAGAGTTAAAACCCTAAAGTCTAAAATTCTAAACCATAAAAATTATTTAAACCCCAAACCCCTAAAAATATAAACCTTAAAACCTTAAACTTAAACCCAAATACTCATTAAACACTAAACCTCAATTCTATAAATTGTCAACCCTAAATAAAAAAATAATTAAACCCTAAACGTTATAAATCATATTGGGTTACCTATTTTAAACCCTAAGTTTTAATTTAGGGTTTAAAATTTTTGGATATAGGGTTGAAAATCTGTAGGATTTGGTTTTAGTGTCTAATAAGTATTCGGGTTTAAGTTTTAAGGTTTTAGGGTTTATATCATATGGGTTTAGGGTCTAACATGTTTTTTAGTGTTTAGAATTTTTTGCTTTAGGATTTTAACCTTAAACCTTAAATTCTAAACCCTAAAAACTCTATAAAATATTATAGGACATTTTAAATTTTATCTTAGATTTTTTAGCATTTTTAAATATTTAATTATGGGTTTTATTCAAAACTTAAAAACAAATTGATTTGGGGAAGAATGATGAGGACAAAAT
This sequence comes from Aurinia saxatilis, assembly GCA_900406295.1. NCBI lineage: Eukaryota > Viridiplantae > Streptophyta > Magnoliopsida > Brassicales > Brassicaceae > Aurinia > Aurinia saxatilis. The sequence continues at coordinate 5,018 of OVAP01008225.1, forward strand.
TGGATTTTCAAAATTTAATTTTGACGTCGTGTATGAGAAAGACAAAAATTTATCTGTTCGTGTATTAATCTGGAAACGAATTTCACTTCGTGTACTAATATGACAACACAAAAAGTTCATATATGTTTCTGGCAGAAATTGTGAAATTCGTGTATTTTTCAGGGTTTTTTCCAATACTCAAATAGATTTTTCAAACATTTCTCACGATTTTTAATTTCATTAAGAACTCTTTTACCTTTTTTTCCATCTAAACTTTTCATTAAAACAGAGAAAAATACATTTTTGGATACATTTGTGGAATACTGTAGTGTTGGATATGTTTCTTTAAAATGGGCTTTGTGGGCGAAGAATTTTGCGGTACCTAATTTGTCAAACCTCCGACTTTTGATTGACTCCAACTACGGTAATATCACTGCCTCACATTCAATTCTTGATCATGCTAATGTGGTGGAAACTTCTGGTGATGCAAAGAACAGGTCCAAACCATCTCTTGAATTAAAAAAGAAGCTGAAATGCTGGAATTGCAACAAGCCAGAACACAAGAAACAAAACTGTCGTTTGCCGAAGGAACCAAACAAAGCTCACCTTTCTGAAGATCTCACTGTTATCACACTAAGGTACACGCTGCGATTGATATGGTGGAATGGATCATTGATTCTGGCTCCGTCCGTCACATTTGCAGTCAAAAGTCTCTGTTTAAAACTCTTGATGAATCTCCACGTGACAATGTTGACTTAGGTGATGCTACAACATTACAAGTTGTTGGAATAGGAGAAGTTGTTCTGAATTTGTCTTCTGGAAAGAGTTTTACTTTGACTAAGGTCTTGTTTGTTCCCAACATGCGTAAGAATTTGATTTCTAGTGCTTTTTTGATGATTGATGGGTTTGAGCAAACTTTTGAGTCTGTGAAGTTAGTTATTACTCAGAATGGGGGGTACGTGGGAAAGGCTTTTTGTAAGGAAAATCTCTTTGTTTTTTATGTTATCAATGAAATAAGTGGTGGTGTTTCTGCTTAATTTGTGTGTTCTTTGGATACTTGGCATGGCAGATTAGGACACGTAAATGTGAATTTTATTAAGCGCTTAAAGCATGCTAATCTGATCCATGATTAGTTAAAGAATAATATGCCTAAATGTGATATTTTTGTAGAAGCAAAACATGCTAGAAAACCTTTCTCACATCCTGTTAATCGAAAACTTCTTAAGCTTATCCACAATGATTTGACTAATTTTAAAAATAGTACTAGTACAAATGGAAAATGTGGGGGAAGCTATTCTTTATGCATGTTATATTTCAAATAAAGTGCCTCATAAGGAATTCATGTCTTCATCAATTTTGGAAAGGACAGTCTCCTAATTTGAGTTACTTAACGGTATGGGGATGTCTTGCTTAATTAGGATTGGCTAAGTTTAAGAGGCTAAATATTGGGTATAAAACTTAGACTTTGTGTTTATTGGTTACGCTTCAAATAGAGTTGCATATCGTTGCTTGACTTTTAAATCTGACTCTTTGCCGTCTGATAACATCATTGAGTCTGAAGATGTTGAATTTTTTAAGAATGTGTTTTCTTTTAAAATTAACGTAGAATCTAGTTCTTCAAGTTTCACTTTAACTAAAAGAGCTCTTGATGTTAATTCTGACTTTGGTCCTGATTTTATCACTTCATTTATTGTTGAACATGATGAGTGAAGAATTTGCATTTGCATTCTTAATAGAAGAATATTAGATACTTAGATACAAGTATACAAGTGGCTGCAAAAATATTAGATACAAGTGGATTCCCACAAATAAATTAAAGGTAAGGAAGCTGACTGGTTGAGAAACTTGCTTGCTGATATTCCCATGATTGGAAGATAATGTCCTTCTATGTCGATGAGATGTGATTCTCAAGTTGCAATTGCAGAGGACATGAACCTTTTGTGTAATGGGAAGAAAATGCATATATGTATACGACATAAAGTGATACATTGCTTGATTTAAGCAGGTGTGTTATCACTAGAATTTGCGTGATCAAGAAATAACTTAGCTGATCCACTGACAAAAGGCTTGTGTGGACGCATGGTCCTGAACACAGCAAAAGAGATGGTATTAAAGCCCTTTTCAGGTTAGCTCATTCTGGATACCCAACCAAGAATTCTAGTTTTACTTAGAGTTCTTGGTTCAATGTGGTCAAACGAAAAAATGAAGATAATCTTATGTTTGTATTGATCATGTATTTTGTTGTCGTTGGAAGGTTGAGATACATGGTCTCTTAATGAACTTATTCCTGTATGGAGGTGTAAGACAACACACACTTGATAAGTCACCTAAGTAAGTGTTAAGTGTTAAGGTATAGATTGCCTAACTAGATGAGTTGTGGGCTAACTCAATAGAACACTTATGATGCAGGGTTGTTAGGAAGGCCTAAAACACTTTGTGTTATGTATTTTGCGAAACTCTCAAATATTTTGTCTTTACGTCTGTTAATTCAAGTCCACAAGACATCAACATGATTTTATTTGTTTTGTACTTCAATCAATTTTTCAGAAACATGTGGGGGATTGTTGGATATGTTTCTTTAAAATGGGCTTTGTGGGCTTAATTTCTTTTATTGATCTGTTAACCCATTTGGAAAACCTAATCCCAAATATAAGAATGAGTCAATGTCGTGACTTCAACTTTTCTCTTTTCTAGCTTGTCATTCAGAAACGTTGAGGAAGAGATGGAGTTGTTGAGCTCGATTCTCATGACGGAAATCTCTCTTGAACAGTTGGGAATGGAGCCTATTTAAGAAGAGATTATTATTTTGATCTGGGATACACAAAAAACTCAACTCTCTGATCTATTTCTTCTTCTTATTCTTCTAATATTTATTTTCAAGTTTGACAGTTTCATCTCTTTTGAACTAAGTGCATAATTCAATTGAGAGCACAGTGAACCCTAGAGTGAGCTCATAAGGTGACTTCATAAGGTGACTTGCCTTGAAGGATCTTGGTAGGTGTTCGGTTTATAAGGTAAGCAGTGGTAAAAAATGATTCACCTCAAAACTTAATGGGAAGACTAGACTGAAATAACAAAGCTCGTGCAACATTAAGGATATGCATGTGCTTGCGCTCCACTCTACCATTTTGTGTTACTGTAGCAACGCACGATGTCTGATGAACAGTGTCATGCTCACGGAAATAGGAAGATAAACATATGAAGTCAGTGCCATTATCACTTCGCACTGTTTTAACAGACGTACGAAACTGCTTCTCAACGTAGGCTAAGAATTCAATAAGCACGCGTTTAACTTCTGATTTTTTTTAGTAACAGATACGTCCACATTACTCTAGAAAATCGTCTACGATGGTAAGAAAGTAAACTGCACCCCATGAAGAAGGCACCCGATAGGGCCTCCAAACATCAACATGAATAAGAGAGAAACACTATGTGGTTTTATTCAAACTATCGTGAAAAACTTCACGAGTTTGCTTGGCTATAAAACAAACGTCACAAGGACTAGAGCTAGCTTTATTAAATGAACTGGAAATGAAAGACAAATCAGAAAACGACGGATGTCCCAGACGCTGATGCCACAAAGACTGATCAGACCAACCAACTGTTGTGTTACACTTCGCAGAGACCAAATCCGCTAAGTAGTAGACCCCATCACGCTCTTCACTGGCTCTAATCAGGGTCCTCGAGAAACGGTCCTGCAAAACACACACTGTATCAGTAAACAACGCAAAACAATTGGTATGTTTTAACAGTTTCAAAGCAGAAAACAAAGTACAGTTCAAGTCCGGAAGAAACAGCACATCTGTCAAAGTAATTTTCTCTGACAAAACAAACACACCCGTGTTCATTGCAAAGGTTTTACTACCATATGCAAAAGCAATTGAACACGGCGAGATACTCTTGACATTAGTTAGGAGAGAACAATCTCCTGTCATGTGATGACTAGCACCCGTGTCAAGAATCACATCGCCAAACTTACCAGATAACTTATATGAGGAGCTTGATTTTTCTTGGATCATTTCAGAAAGAATTTTCCATTGACCAGGAGTGAACTCTGGAAACGAAGAAGAATTGGAGCTTGTAGCTTGAGCAACATTTGCTAAACCACGATGACCTTCACGGCCTCCACCCTGAGTCACGACCACCTCTGGCACGACCTCCACTATTACTGGAACCACTTCCGCGAGCAGCTCGCTCGTGGAACCAGTCCGGGTAACCCACAATTTCCCAACACGCCTGTTTTTCATGACCAAACCGTCCATGGACAGAGGATCGAGGCTTAAGAATTGAATTCTCATTCCTCGTCTGAGCTTCAGCCTTTCCTGACGCCGAGGAATATGTATACTCTCGACGTGTTGCAAAACCAACGACTTCATGATGTTCTTCTCTACCTTTAGCACTTGCGATCCTCTGTTCTTCCCTTTTTATCTTATTGAAAATCTCACCGAGACCAGGGAGAGGATATGTGCCAATTATATTAGCACACAAACTTCCAAAACGAGCATCATCGAGACCCATTAGAAACTGATGGATCTTCTCCCGCTCCTACTCTTTTAACGCATCAGCAGCCGAACCACAGGTACACACACGGATTGCTTGATACACTTGCAATTCCTCCCACAAAGCTGACAATTTAGAGAAATACTCAGCCACTGGCTGACCTCCTTGCCTACAATTTGCAAGCAGACACTTGATATGGTGAACATGCACTGTGTTACTCGTCGAGTAACGCTTCTTCAACTCTTCCCAAAGAAGATGAGCCTCTGTAATGTAAGCCACAGTCGACTTGACTATAGGCTCAAGTGAGGAACGAAGCCATCCCACTATCATAAAAATGACCGAAAGCCAATCCTCATGATTTGACTCTCCACTTGTAGGTTTCTTCAATGTACCGCTGATGAAGCCTAATTTTCTCTTAGGTTGCAACGCGTTGTACGTGTCTGAAGACCACTCATTATAATTATCTCTATTCAACCGAACAGAGGTTAACATGACTCCTGGATTATCCGACGCGGACAAGGTATACGGATGAACAATGACGTTTTGTATCTAGCGTTCAAAACCTTTCGCTAACCACAACTCACTT
>OVAP01008227.1:0-10081 GCA_900406295.1 Aurinia saxatilis
GTAAAGCTTTCACTATCAAGTTATGAATCTCTTACTCTAAGTGGTGTATTATTAGCAGATTTATCCTATCATTTGAATTAAGTACTGATATGAAAGTAAGGCTATAAACTACTCATTACATAATCCTATTGCCTATCTACCAAACCATGATTCCTCCTAGTAAACCATATTCCTAACTAAAAGACTACTCAGACATAGAAAAAGTAGACATAAACATAATGAAAATTGCTTGTATTAAAAGGGTTAAGAATAACTTCTCTGGAAATGCAGAGATTACAGACCTTGAAGCAATGATCAAAACAAATGAAAACAAAGAAACTGAGAAACTGATAAACTATAAGCTTGGACGCTTGGAAGCTTTAGAGAAATTTCTGATGTTTCTCTCGGCCTTCAATCTTCTGTATTTATAGGGGAGAGGGTCGAGTAGAGGGTCGAGAAGAATCAGGAGGAATATATGGATAGGAATCCAAATATTTGTGATTATCTTCAGTTGATCGATCTGTCGTAGCTATCCTTACCGATCGACCGTGATCTTTCAACGCATTTCAGAAGATTCAGTATCTACTGAGTTTATCTTCAACGTAAATAAATATCTCTCCAAATGCAACGGTATATATCTGAATTTTTTTTGGAACCTTCTTGACAAAATGGGCTTCGATCGATCGGTGGGCCTCTGGTCTGATCGATTAGGTTTCATGTCTTGTAGGCTTCTGGATACTCCTTCCATAATTTGAGCTTAACTTCTTACTCATGAGGAATATTGACACGATTCCAAGCCCATATGAAAGCTAACTCACGTGGCTCGATTGTCCTAACTCCTCACTTCATTCCAAAATGAACATCTCCTTCATCCGGGCCTGGCCTTTTGATGTTGATTTGTTGGATTTGGTAGAAAATGCCCCTTTGCAACCTAAAATGCATTGTTTTCACAAAAACACTTTGCAAACAGAAAAATGTGAAATCCAGTAGTTTATGTTTCAAATCAAATAGTTTTTTTTTATAAAATCACTGAAAAATCATATCGAAAAGCGGTAAAATATCATCACTATCAAATCCCCCAGATTTAGTTTTGTTCGTCCTCGAACAAACATATGCTAAGAAGGGAAATAAGTTTGGAAAGTTAGGAACTCGCTTACTTGTACCACAACTTAGAGGCGCAGCTTCGTGATAGTCATCTCGACAATCCCGCCAAAAGTTCTCGTCTAATACTCCCACCACAACTCTTCCAACTGGCCCAACACGAATCTCAACCTGTAAATACCCTAAAGATACCGAAATTCTGACTCTCTACATTCATTTATTTTTGCGTGAGCTTTCTTACTGGAAAATATCAGCTAGGTAAAACAGGCTAGGTGTGTAATGAGAGGGGGCTAATATTTAGAGGTGAGGCTAGTGTGTTTAGGGTTTACCGTACTCTAGAGAAATGCGATATGTTTGCAAAAAAGCAAGAGAGAGCGGACCGCTTGATGGCACAGTTTCCCAATCACTCTCTTCTTAGCTCCGCTTGTTCCTCCCACAGACTTAGATTCTTCAGAGGAATCTAAAGTCTTCTTGAACCTCCTCGTACTCCTTTTAACGTTTTCCACCTTTCTTCATTTTGAGCCCTGATTTCCCTGGACGTTTTGCTACAAGTATGGATCATAAAGCTTCTACAATTTTTTTTTTTACAATGAAGCTTTCACCATAAGGAGCAAGGCACGAATTTTACCTTGATTTTGATGAAATGTTACTAGGGAAATCAGCCTTGACACCTTTTCTTTGAATCTTCATGCATGTATTAAGAGCGTAGCATGCTTTTTCGCCAGTCTTCACGAATGATTGAAAAACTACGTTAGTCTCATCTCTCCGGCCGTTTTACACATACTGCATATAAAACAAGAAAGAAAAAGAGACTGCATGGGGTTTGAAAAGAGGTTAGGTTTATGGGTGTAGAGCAACTTAAGATAAGTTTACCATTCAGGATCAGCAAGAGAGTGGTAAAGTGGATAAGAAGTCTTGAATGGATTTTTTTCCCTAGTCTAATACCTCAAGAAAGAAAGATTTAAATTCCGGTTTAGGTTAGAATAAAATAGAGTAAAAAATCAGAATTATTAAAGTACGTGCAAACCTAGATGTGTTAGGGAAGCTTGAGTATGGGGTTTCTGAAATGAGTGCCTCGGGGCAGTCTTGTTAAAATGGTTACTAGGCCGATGTTCCAGTTGTGAGTAAGGTCCTTGTTCTAGACCTGGATTGACTCGATAAATTTTTAAAATAGTTGTAAAAGTACGTCAAAAGAAACAAACGAGTTAGATAACGAGGAATACCCCCCAGACTTGAATAACATCATCCCCGATGTTGACAAGCTGTGAAAACAAAATGGGAACTGAAATGGATTAAAATAGAGATGGAAAATTTACCTCGTTGTCCTCTAGTGTATCGAGTGACCTTCTTTATCTTATTGGAATTGAAAAGACTTTACAGGAATATGAGAGATCATCATCTGCCGTGTTGAAATGAGAAAGTGTTCATCTCTATGGGTCTTTATCGATCGATGCAGTCATCAATCGATCGAATCACAGCGTGATTCTCCTGATTTTTTACTCTCTATCGATTAGTGTTGAAGCATGCAACATTCTCTTGGATCAGCAGTTGATTCGATTCAGTGGCCTCTGGTTTTCCATTGAAAAAGTAAAAATGAGCTTGTGAACTGCAGGCGATCGATCGATTATTGTTTAAGGCGATCGATCGATTGCTGTTTAAGGCGATCGATCGATTCTTCATCCTCTTGGTTGAATCCATGTATCCTACTTCTTGAGACACGAGCAAATGCATTAAAAGTAAATTTAATCTAAGACACATCAATGGGTTGCCTCCCACTCAGCGCTTTTGTTTAATGTTAGTTAGCTCGACATGGTTTGGAGATTTTTTAGTTCTCCGGTGGGTGGTCAGACGGTTGAGGCTCCTCCTCTGGTGATCTATCTATCACGCCATCTAGGATTGATTGATTTGAGTCTCCAGGCTCTTCTTCAATCTTCATGATCGTCAAGGGTAACAGAGCTGCTGGAGCATCATTTCTGGAAAATAATCCTACGAAACTTTCCAGAGTTTCAGCATTGGTATTAAGGACTTGTTTAAATGTGTTTGCTCAGGCATTGAATTCTCTGAGCGCCAGGTGTTCCACCTTCTTGTGAATTTTTGTCCCTTGTCCCAATGAGGTTCACTTCTAGCGTGTCAATGGCTCTGACATTGCTCATTATTTCATTGTAGACTGGTTTCAGCCCTTCGTCTATACTTTCCTTGATCTCCTCATTGTTCGTCTAACATGTTGATGCGACCATTTGTTGTTTCCTGCATGTATTCCAGTGCTCCAACATCCGCCTTTGCATCAAATTTGATGGCATGGATGTCCTTGCCCCTTTCTCAGAGGTCCCTAGTGTTGGCAACGACCATGTCCTCAAGATGAGTGATCTGATCGTCCATGTTCCACACCTTAGTGGCCAAGTCTCCCACTTTTGTGCTGAGATCGTTTTTGAGGTCGGTCAGCCTCGTGCCAACCTCTTTTTTATGGCGTTTCTGCTCCGCTAGAATGTGCTCGAGCATGTCCTCGATTCTTTGGTCAATGCTTTTAGAATGAGAGGGGCGAGGGGGCGAGTATCTCCTCTGATTTTCCTTATAGACCTGGTATGGTACAAAGGATGGAGTTACAGGTGTGGGCTCAGAATGGTCGCCACAGATTTCCCGCTGAGCGTAGGGGCAACTATTTTGCGTGAATGTCCTCCTTGGGCCATCGTAGCTTCCAATGATCCTCCTACGTTCCATAGTTTAGTAAGTGAGTAAAAATGCAAAAATATATAAACAAAATTCGAAATTACTGAAATTGAAATAAACGGAAAAGCTTAGTCTGGAGTTTGATTGTTATGCTAGTGATCACTGTTGCTCCCCGACAACGGCGGCAAAAAACTTGATGGGGGTTAGTTTTCGCCCAAAATATTTCCTGGAAGCGCACATGTCTCGCAGTAGTACTTAGGGATCATATCCACAGAGAGCAGATGTAACACAGTAGCACGTTCAACTTCACTCGAGCTAAGTAGCAAAATGAAATGGGTTTTTGGGTAACGATCGATCACTCGTATGAACTGATCAATCGTTTGAAATACCTTTCGGTCGATCAGTCAATGCCTGAAAATGCTAAAACAAAATAAACGTGAGAAATTTCAATATTAAAAGGCGTTAGAAAGTCAGGTAATGCATCAGAGGATCACGATTTGAATTATTCAGGGTTGTAATTATGTAAATCCTAGTTTATGCTATATAATTGATTTCACTAATAACTAACTATCCTTATGGTGAGGCTTAGCTAGTCTAGTTCAATTGGTATCCGAGTTAACTCTAACATATATCCTTTCAGAAAGAGAATCTATGGGATGATCAACCAATCAATTTCAACATTAAGTTCAAGAAATCAAATCCTACTAAACTATAAATAGTAAAACTTTCACTATCAATTTCTGGATCTTTTACTCTAAGTGGTGTATTAGTAGCAGATTTATACTATCATTTGAATTAAGTACTGATATGAAAGTAAGCCTATAAACTACTCATTAAATAATCCTATTGCCTATCTACCAAACCATGATTCCTCCTAGCAAAACCCTATTCCTAACTAAAAGACTACTCAGGCATAGCAAAAGTAGATATAAACATAAAGAAAATTGCTTGTATTAAAAGGGTTTAGAATAGCTTCTCTGGAAATGTAGAGATTATAGACCTTGAAGCAATGATCAAAACAAATAAAAATAAAGAAACTGAGAAAACTGATAAACTATAAGCCTGGATTCCTGGAAACTTTAGAGAAATTTCTGATGTTTCTCGGCCTTCAGTCTTCTGTATTTATAATGGAGAGGGTCGAGTAGAGGGTCGAGAAGAATCAGAAGGAATATTTGGATAGGAATCCAAATATTTGTGATTATCTTCAGTTGATCGATCGGTCTTAGCTATCATGACCGATCGACCGTGATCTTTCAACGCGTTTTAGAAGATTCAGTATCTCCTGAGTTTATCTTCAACGTAAATAAATATCTCTCCAAATGCAACGGTATATATCTGAATTTGTTTTGGAACCTTCTTGACAAAATGGGCTTCGATCGATCGGTGGGCTTCTGGTCTGATCGATTATGCTTCATGTCTTGTGGGCTTCCGGATACTCCTTCCATAATTTGAGCTTAACTTCTTACTCCTGAGGAATATTGACACGATTCCAAGCCCATATGAAAGCTAACTCACGTGGCTTGATTGTCCTAACTCCCCACTTCATTCCAAAATGAACATCTTCTTCATCCGGGTCTCGACTTTTGATGTTGATTTGTTGGATTTGGTAGAAAATGCCCCTTTGCAACCTAAAATGCATTGTTTTCACAATAGCACTTTGCAAATATAAAAATGTGAAATCTAGTATTTTATGTTTCAAATCAAATAGTTTCTTTGATAAAAACACTAAAAAATCATATCGAAAAACGGTAAAATATCATCACTATCCTCCACCTAGAAGCTTTTTTGTATATCCTTCATCATTCGATCGATTGATGATTGTGCATTCGATCGATTGTGCCTTGATTTCATCTTGGGCTCTTCATGGGCTTCCAGAAAAACATATGTTTAATGTTTGATACTTTTCTTCTTGGTTATTTGACCGAATGACTTGACTCCAGTTGCTAATGAAAAATACTTCACGTGGCTTCATTGTACTCAAATATCAGCTTCATAAAAAAATGCATAGGATCTTCACTGAAGCACGAACTTCTCATGTTGTATTGCTGATTTGAGAGAGAAATGCCCATATTTGCAACTAAATGCTACTATCTTCTCAAAACACTTTGAAATCATAAACACTATTTCATACCAAAATCCTTTAGGTTTTTCATAAGAAACACTTAAAATATATAGTACAAATCAGTAAAATAACTGCTCTATCAGGCAACATATGATTGCCATCTAATCTCGTGTGAGGGTCACATCCCACCCCCGAAGATTGATAGCGTAAAACAGTTAACGGCTATGGTCCACGACTCGGATATCCGTCCTTACCATCCAGCTTCTCAACGCTCGATGAATTATCTTCGATCCTCGAAGGCAATGCATATCCATCATGATAGGTATTCAAGCTACCACCATTGTGGGACCCGTGATATGATCTAGACACGAATCATTCGTAACGGCCAAGCGTGGCCCGCGAGCTATGACGCAAAGTGTAGCTCGCGGGCTACACAATGCAACATGGCCCGCGAGCTACAACCTTGAATATAGCTCGCGGGCCACAACCCCATTTTGGCTCGCGGGCCAAATTTTCCGACTTATCCGCGAGCCAAACCCATCCAATGAACCATCAAACTCCTTCCAGCTACCTTCGTATGTACGATTGTCTTGTGGGTCCCGACCAAAACTTTGCTAAACCTCTTGCTAGCCAAGTCTTCACTTCGACAAGCCTAACTTGATCTTCCGATTAATGATAAAACTCTCGGACACGAGTTTAGACCTACGACGAACCAAGATCGAGCATCGCAACTATCCCGCAGAACAACTAGGGAGAGTTGGCCCGCGTGACACGTTGGCTCACGAGCTACAAATCAAGATGTAGCTCACGGGCCATGTCCTCATCGTTGCTCGCAAGCTACGACACAAAGTGTGGCTCGCGGGCCACCTTTTCTCTGTAGCTCGCGGGATACGTATCCAAACGTGGCTCGCGGGCCACGCTTTCGATTCATCAAGGTATTCATCAAGACACCCATCGATGATCCTTCTGATTACGTTATGGGGAAAAAATCTCTTGACGCATCCCGCGGGCCATATCATCGCAAGGCTCGCGAGTGTGGGGGTCAAATATCCCCACATGACAAACTAATGATTGATTTGAAGGTTCCTCATTTTCTAACATGTCCCGCGTAACCGTGAGGCCGTCTGACCATGACCTCGTCATTCACTATGGTATTAAGCACGAGGTCATTAGACGAACAACGACATCTCGCGACTATGGAGCCCTCTAAATGCGAGGTCATGGAATGGCAACCTCGCCGTTATAGGGGATCCTACACGCGAGGTCGCATGTGACCTGGCAATCACTTAACGCTACCCGCGCGGAGACATCGCGCCCACCAAATAGCGAAGTCAATATTTAGTCATCCCTTGGGCCTAAGTGTGAGGTGGGCTTTAACGCAAGGTCGCACTATGATTGAGTGAGAACATATCTTGACGAAGTCAGCGTTTGACGATAATGGCGAAGTCATTATCGAGGCCCATACGTTCGAGTCCAAGTACGAGGAAAGACCATATTGATGATAAAGGGGAGGCCCGCATAAAAAGGAAAGGAGAAGATAACGGAAAATAGGAGAAGATCTAGGAAGATTTAACCTAGGAATATGTCGGCATAATCTTGTATATATACTTCGCTAGGTTAAACTTGTTAGATCATCTCCTTCTGGCCTACGAACCCTAAAAGCTTATGCTACGAAAGACTCTTTTTATAATCAATACAATACAATCCTTTGGTAGATCTTTTGTGTTTGTGTCTTGCTCTTTGTATCGAGTTCCTCATCCAGAATCTCGAACAAATAGTGATTGTATTATTTTACCCACACAATTTGGCGCCGACTGTGGGGACTCCGAGAACGTTTCTCACAAAGCAAAGAATAATGACCAACGAGCACCAATACCCTACCGAAGGACAGCAGCCAGGAACGGCCACCATGTTTACTATCACGCGAACTGTGACCGACAACTAAGGAGTCGCGCGTGTCCAGGTCAACCCAGAAGTCGTCGCGGCTACGCTGACCGATATCGCTCACCGGGCCTCGCAACAAGAGACAACTAACCTCAGCAACCTCAACCAGCTAAACTCAATTTCTACCAGCTGGCTGCAACGCGGAAACCTCTGAGAAAAGTTCCAACTAATGTTCGGAGCTCCCTCAACTTCAACGATGGCTTCCAGACGTCTACCAACACCTTCAGGATCACAGATCCCACTCGCCTTCCTCCTCCTCCTCCGAGACAAGGAGCCTAGACGCTTAGCGGACCAATCATCAACCGCGAGCCGTCTTGAAACATGGATGACCAGAATAGGGAAGAGTCGGGAGCTTACGAGATCGCAGGAACGAACGGCAAACAAGTCAAAGATCTCGAAGCCGCTGCCAACATAATAGAGGTTTCGGACGACGAACATGGTCTTGATGAGGAATCAGGCACAGAGATCTTCGCGCCGAACTAGATGAGATGAAAGCCATGATCGCGAGAATCAACGACGGATTCAAAGCTGTTCAGAACCAGGTTCATCGGGCGACCTCATCGGCCCCTGCGATTGACCGGATGCTTGAAGAGACGAGAAGAACTCCTTTCATCCCGGCCATCACAGCCGTAAACATCCCGGATCCTAGAAAAATGAAGATTCCGATCTTCAAAGGGCTTACCGATCGTAAGGCACACCTTGCTGCGTTCCATGTTGCCATGAACCGCGCGAAATTCCCGTCAGGACAAAGGGACGCCGGTCTTTGCCTTCTGTTCGCCGAACACTTGGATGGAGCAGCGTTCTGTTGGTTCATAAAGTTGGACCCGTACTCTGTAGATAACTTCAACACCCTCCAGAGAAAATTCCTAGCGCAGTACGTGATCCTGGCTGGAACCGAGCGGACTGGGAAAGATCTATGGAACATTCGACAGGGGCAGAATGAATCTCTTCGTGATTTCATCGTCAGATTCAAATCAACCCTAACGCAAATTGACGGCATGGGGGACGAAGCTACTCTCGAGGCTCTGAAGCAGGCACTTCTCTTCACTGGCCAGCTTCGTCGATCACTGGCAAAACGACCAGTCAACACCATCCAAGAAGCCCTTCAACGGGTCGTCGGATATATAGCCGAAGAGGAGGAAATGCTAACCCTTCAGGTCAAACAAGGGAGGTCCACAGGCCGACCAGCTCCTTCCGTGCCGCAGCAGACCACACGTACAAATACAGCCACCGGCCGCTACGTCGACCACGAAGAAGCACCTCAGTGCGGTTCCCACAACTACCTCGTAGACCATCCTGAAGATGAGGAGTGCTATTACACAGAGGAGACGCCAGAAAGGAAGCCATGATGAGGTAGAGGCCGAGGTGGGGGTCGGACAGGAGGTCGAGGAAGAGGACGTTCCAATCAGTGGCTCCTCCAGAATGCCTACGGTGAAAATGCTTTCTGTGACCACCATCAGAACAAAGGACATAGCACCGCCAACTGCAAAGTCCTTGTGGCCCTTTTGGCAAAATGTCTGGGCGAGGGAAAATTGGGAGGATTTAGCGTCAAAGATTTCGCTAGACCAAAGAAAGATGACACCCGACCAGCCCCGCAGCAAAACGACGCAGCCAAACGCGACAGAGGAGAGGAAGGAGACTAGCGGTGGGGTCCTCGACCTCGGATTAATATGATCATGGAGAATCCTAATACTGCTTCGATACCGTGTCCTCCATCAAAGCCTTCCTACGGCAAGCCGACTTAGTCTCTAGAGTGACATCCGATCGCGATATCCCCTTCCATAGTTTGTCCTTCGAAACCTGGGACGTTAAGGGGATCGTCCATCCCCATAACGACCCCCTGGTGATCGAACTCCTCTTCAATGACTTCGAAGTTGCGAGAGTCCTCATCGACACCGGAAGCACGGTAGATGTAATCTTACGAGAAACCCTTCGTAGGATGAGCTTCACTCTCACCGAAGTACTCTCCAGTCCCAAGCCATTAACAGGATTCTCTGGCGAAATGACGATGACACTGGGAACAATCAAACTGAACAACGTAGTTTTGTGTCTAGCGTTCAAAACCTTTCGCTAACCACAACTCGTTTGAAGAGTCATAGTATAGTTTGAGGATCAATCCACTTGGGAGAACGACTCATTCGATAAGCACATCAAATTCCTATTAAGCTAAAGCAATCAAAGTGTTTGGTTTTCAGAATCAACTTAAAAACTAGCATTAACTAAAGAAACTAAAAAGCAATGAAAATGACTAACAATAAAGGCAAGCAAAAACACTACGACAAACTTAAACAATTCAAGAAATCAAATTAAACAAGCATTGACCAATGA
>OVAP01008228.1:0-10080 GCA_900406295.1 Aurinia saxatilis
TTTTTTTTGAAATACCAAGAGGTTCTGGGCCTAGGCCCGTACATCCCCTCACAAAAACACTTTGCAAACAGAGAAATGCGAAATCCAGTGGTTTATGTTTTAAACCAAATAGTTTCTTCGTTAAAAACACCAAAAATTCATATCGAAAAAACGATAAAATAGCATCTTTATCATATGTAGATCTTGTTGGGCGAATAAGTTTCCATTTATAGCTTATTCAACAAGAACCACATAATTGTCATTGTCTCGTAATGGCTGATTTTTCTTAACAATCTATTTCCCACATTCAAGACTATAAGTTCATTGTCTGGTTTTTCTAGCTTTGATGGATCGAAGCTTTCCTTGGATTTTGTCATCCAAGCCTTCTTTGCAGCTTGTAACTCTTCTTTACAGAAAACAGATCTATTCCCACATTGTTCTTTTAATATATTCTAATCTTTGAAATCCCTTTCAGTCCTAGATTCTCAAAATGAGCCATCATTTTGAATCTTCTACATTGAGAAGACTCCCTTCCCCATCGAATATGTACAATCTATCCACTTTAACCTTTGTTTCACTCATGATGTCTTAATGGATTTTTTTTTTAATAACAGGTAAGACACCAATTGATGCAAACATGAAACTCCGATTCTTATTCATAGGTCATCAACAAAAGAATCAATGCAAATCAAGCCCAAATTTTAAAGAACCTTCTAGAAGACAATCAAATCATGGATATATCAAGACGGTGTCTACCTATAAAAAATCAATCAAACTAAAGGTTGATTGCAATAAATCCTCCAAATGTTTTTATTAATTGATTTTTGTAATTAAGTTGATAAATCTATAAATTTATGTTTATTTATTTATTTGATTATATGTAAATTGAGCCTATGTAAGCTCACTTCTCATTTCATTGTGAATACACTGAGAGTTTTGGAATTGAAAGAGAGTTATCTAAAGTTTAAGCTTTGTTTTATTTATCTAAGTTGGATGGATTCATTTACTTAGTAAATAATTGAATTTATGTCCTCTGTATGGATTCCCTAGAGTCTAGATTTGTGATCTCATCACAAAGGCTTTCACACATTTGAGTGACGATCTTTGATCCACCATCAAATTTATCATTCGATCCCACACGAGAGAAGCGACCACCATCGTGTTAGATCTCTATCTTCGACCATCTTTTCTTCACAAGAGAGAACGAACGCCAGCTTGTGAAGCCATCATATCTATCTCTGTATCCATCTATTGAACAACAAGAGAGAGCAATCACCAATTTATTACTTCCCATCAATCCATCATTATAAACTTTTGCCCCCAATCTTGTATCACCAATCATTCACAAGACAATAACTACAAATCAGAACCAGCAGAATTACCAGACTCGCGTAACTTGGAACGTAATACAAATAAGTAACATTTTGTCTTTCGCATCCCTCTTTTATCTTTTTCTCCTTTTGCAAACCTAATTTGGAATGTTCGGATACCAACTGTCATATTATCCGTTTTTGGCCTAACCAACAAAATCCGCATAAAATTTGTTTTTGGACCCTTTCCCAAATCAAAAAAATATTATGTTTGTACAATATAAAAAGATGCATCAAAATATATTTTGTGATCATTATTTTAAAAAACAATTTCTCTTGAGCAATTAATCAAATATGATTTTGTTAAAAAACTATAAGAATTTTGTAGAAGTTTTAATTTTTTGCAAAAGAGTTTTTGTTAATGAAACTTATAAACTAAATTACATTTATCATTTTAAATCATATAAAATAAAAATTAATCATATAAAATAAAATAAAATGTTAAAAGAGCATTTATAGTCTTTGGGTTGAAATCCCAACTATTTTAATTTAGTTACATTTTTACTTGTATTCTATAAAAAAATATTTAATACAAAAAGTGAATTAAAATAACTTCAAATAAATCATATAAAATCCGATAGCAAGTAATAAAATCTAATGTATTCTACATACCAATGAAAATGTTATTTGGCTCAATGGCTGAAATCCTCTTCATATCCCCTAAATTGTGTTCAAGTCCAGATGACCAACAATTTTCTA
The DNA here is from genome assembly GCA_900406295.1 of Aurinia saxatilis. Classification (NCBI taxonomy): domain Eukaryota; kingdom Viridiplantae; phylum Streptophyta; class Magnoliopsida; order Brassicales; family Brassicaceae; genus Aurinia; species Aurinia saxatilis. The sequence goes on from OVAP01008228.1 coordinate 2,049, forward strand.
AAAATCATGACTTTCAAAAACGACGTTATAACACCAATAGTAACCATCCTCCTTTTAATGACGTTTAATTTTTCTATTTTATTGGCAAATCAACGGTAAGTTATTGAATATATTTTGAAAATCACTAAAAATTTAGTGTTTGTTTGGTCAGGGCAAAATCCCTGTATTTTTAACTATTTCTGCAAAGTCTGGAATTTTTTTGGCGGAGTTTCCAAAAATGTAATGTGTCTTGTTACATTTTTATTACTCCGTACATCTCAATGTCTAACTCCATATATTACTATTTGAAACAATTATCTCAAACACACAAACAGCTGCAGTTACTTAATATCAGATTCCGTTCGCTGTTTAAATATCTATGAATCTGCAAATGTCAACTCTGTAATGTAACATGTTTCAAACAGTCCAAGAAGTTGGAAATCGATAATAATTTAAAACTAAAAAGATCAAGGCAATGAGAATAGTTAAACATCAAAGAAAACACCCAACACTGTACACAGTTCCACATAGGGGCAGAAGCCCACATAGAATTTGGAGGATTTTTCACTCCTCTTCAGAATCTCCCTGAGCTTCTGACTCTTCTCCAATATCCTCCAGCAGCTTGTCAACATCAACTCCTAATTCTATCAGCTTCGCACTTAGCTTCTCCACTTTACTCTCCTCTTGACCCAAACATACTAACAAGTCATTTAATTCATCCTCGCTCTCTTTCTGAGCTTCTTTTCTTACTTCGTCCTTGATTGCTTCTACATCAGGAAACTCCATGGGATCTCCTCCTTTCAAGGAGTTCACTTCCTTCTCAAGATGGTAATTCGCCTGTTCTAGACTGTTGTACGCATCCGAGAGGCTTTTTAAATCTGACTCAAGTTTCACAGCCATGTTCTTGTAATTTGATGCTTCAGATTCCATCTTGGATTTCTCGGCCTTAACTGCCTCTAAACGCTGAGATGTTTCTTGGAGTTCCCGCCTTATGCTTTCCATCTGAACCTTCTCCATTACCGTACCTGCTCTTTGCTCTGATCCATGAGATTGCTCATTCCTGCCAGAGCTAGCTACATCTTCAGCCAAAGCAGCATTCCGTGCAAGAAGGTTCTGGAAACCACAGAGGTAGCAACAACAAGAAACTCTTTTAGCACACTGATGTATGTCACATAAATTTGGAGACTTACTGTATGAATATTGTTTCCTTCCCCAGTGAGAACGTAAGACCTTTTTCTAAACCCATCTTAGAAAATATCTAATGCTCCCTCCCAAACATCTAACCAAAACCTACAACTTCCTCCTAAACATCTTAGCTAAACATACTAATTCCTCCAAACCCCCTCTTAGCAGGAACTTGTTGCTTCCTATATTCCGTTGTAATAACTAATCCTTATATTTTAGCAGACTGCACTCATTGGTTTATCCTCCAATCTATTTTCAAACTTCATGTTATCTGCAAAGAGTCTTAAGATTTTTCTTATTTGAGTTGCAATCAAATACCTATATATCCTACGTCAGATACGCTTACTGTATTATACACAATAGCATAAACAAGTTGAGAAAGAGGCATGTACCTGAATCTCCGAGCACTGTTTCTCTATAAAGGCTTTTAAGCGGTTGATGTAGTCTTTCTCATTTTCTCCGCTCCTCTGCTCCAAATCTGCTGGTACTACCGCCACCTCACTTTTTGGCCGGCTATACACGTCCACGATTCTCTCTCTGATGTTACCTTCAAGGCTCTTAACCAAGCCTGTGAAACTAGGATCTAACAACGACAGGAGCATCGGGTGATCCTCATTCCCCTTATCTATTGCATCTGCCTTGTTCACATCCTCAATCTCAGCTTCACTAGGCGTAGCCGTTCTTGTCAACGGTTTATGACCCTGTTGAGGTGCCATGGAGGAAGAGAAGATGAAGCTGCTCTGCATCTCTTCAAACTTCGAGAAGTATGATGTGAGCCCTATCTTTTGGCTCACAGCATCAACTACAGCAAAAGCGTCTTTACCATTCTCCTTTGACTTATTGTAGATGACGCATTCACCCAGTAGAATAGACGCCAACCCCCTTATACAAGCTGTTGCAGCTGGGTCCGCTAGCAGCTCAAGCAGATACGTTAGGTGGTGGCGTGAATCTAGAAAGCACTGAACTGCAGCCGGACAATCAACAGTCCATGTGACAAGCAATTTCAAAATGATCTGTTGAATATATGATTTCCCAAGTGTGCTTTTATCTTTGCTTTTCATGGAAGAAGCAACGGCCAGGTATCTGACAATCCTCTGAAAGAGAGGCTCTGGAGTTCCCATGGAAGGCATAGGTGACTCAAGTACGATCTTCAAAGCCTGTAGAGTTTCCAGAACAGTCAGCAAGTGCAGGGCCCAGAAATGCTTACAGAACATAGGGGTATACTTATGGTGGCATTCAAGTCAGTACCTTTTCCTTGCATTGAATGTTGTCCTTCAAAACATGAGAGAGAATGCTCGCAGCTCTGCAACATGTCTGTTTGATATAACCAAATTTAGGGTCCGAACAAATATAATTAATATCCAACAGAGAAAACAACCAAGTTTACCTCAAGATCACCATCCGTTTCACTTGAACAAAGGCCTTGTAACAACATACTGACACATAAACATAAAATGTCCAATAAGTTTTGATACAAGAGAAAGCTCAAAATCGCAATCAAAAGGAAGCACTGAGATCCCGTCAAAACAATACTGTGAAAGCTCCTAAAAAGGGAAAAGAAGATAACACCTTCCAAATGACATGTTAGCATCGTCTTCTAGAGGATCTCGGGTGGTGAGATGTGGTAGGGGTATAAAAGTTGAAGCGAGCATTGTTTGACCATCCCGATTTTCCTGAAAACATGTAGAAAAAGAGATTCCAGATAAAAATGCAGACATTTATGAGCATCACGTACTATATTAGAATCTGCTAGCTCGAATTAGACTATGAAATAATAATGAAATATAAGACGAGGTTCAAACCTCACAAAAGGTCTTGAAAACATAATCAGCTGCAACAAACTCTTGAATACTAGACGTCTGTAAAATGATGCGGAGGATAGCATTGAGTGCAGGTTCTACTTGCCGATCTTCGCCAAGAACTTTGCTAGCAAGGATATCACGATTCTTGGGATGTCCAGCAACCAAATCTCCAATACATTTAAATGTCTAGCAGCAAAGATTCACAAAGTAAAGACCTATTAGAAGCTAAAGCTTACTCTAAAGAAACACTTATAAAAACTTGGACTTCAGACAATATATGCCTGGATGATACCGTAACAATCACTAGAGATAACAGCTACTAGAGCACTATAAGCATATCTGTTCCATGGTCAACCTAGAAAGAAGGTTCAACAATAGAATTCAAGAATCTGATTGAAATTATTCCCACTCATCGGTTGTAGCAATCAGAAAAGGAATTTTAATATACAAGGATATTTGAATGATGACAAGAAAGGAAAGTGAGTACTAAGACATAGAAATGACTAAAGAAGATGTGCTTTACCATGCAGCGAACAGCAATCGGTGCCCACTGGCTTTCTACACCTAACATCAGTAAGTGGTCCAGCAGTTTTTTCTGTTCATTAGTCAAATATGGTATAATAAGAAACATATTCCTTTCAGTCTCCAGTGAGGTAACACAACTTGTCTATTATAACAAACCTGAACCAAAACCGTTCTATTTGCCAGTTTGTTTGAATCTTTTCCAGGATCTGTGTCTGCACCGCCCATGATCAGCATATTGATTGTCTCAAGTGCACTAAGTAGATTAACAGTCTACTGGGATTTTGTTCATTCAGAAGGACAGAGATTAACAAAGTTGCACGAGATGGTAAAATAAATCCAAAATGCAAACGCACTCTATGATCTAACCTTTTGCTGGGTAAACTTATATGTAACCCCTCGCAGTTTTAGAACTGAAATGATTGGTTCAAAACCCATGGTCTCCCTTAGTAATATCTGGACAAGTTAAAAAATCAGCTTATGCGCAGATCTAGTAAATGAACTAAAAATTTAAAACCAGAAACAAAGCTTGAAAACCTGGTTTGATGAACTACTGCGAATAAGATTGTTCAACAACTCCAGACAATCCTGTAAAGATAGAACACTATTAGTGGATATGACAAGGAACTCAAACTTCAACATAAGCAGGCAATAGCAAACTTAAACATAAGCAGGCAATCACAATATATGCTGGAAATTCTTGCAAACATATGGAGATGTGAATGCCAATAATGTATATTTTAATAATCAAAGAAGTGGCTTCTTAATTTTTCCTTTTCAAAAGCCAAATTTTTTATTGAACACAAGTAAAACAAAGACGAGCTACTGGTCACCTGCACAACCACATCGCCATCAGACCCCCCTTCCTCATTGATTATGCTAAAAATCTTTTCAAATGCACCTTCAAAGACAACGATTTTTTGGATCTCCTACAAGCAGTATATCATCTAGTGAGATCAATCAGATTCAATGACTGCTCCAGCTCAAGGCATCAGAAAAAGGAACAGTTACAAATATAACCAGGAGGTCTCACCTCTGCTTCACGCGTCAAGTGTGTAAGAAGCAACAAAGCCTCGTTCCGGATTACCTGAAAGATGGGAGTTACGAAATATAATGTACATCCCTTCCCAGAGCTCGCCATCTCATAACCTCCTATTTGGGGGTTACTGGAGGCTAAAGATACCAGATCTTAAGCAAACCAACAGGAAGATCAAACATATTCAAGATATAGTTATTGTTTACCTCCCTATCCATTAACATATCCATTAGCCGTGTTATACCACGAGGAGTGGTCAGAATAGCTTCCTGCAACCTGAAGAGACAGTCAGCAAAAGTCTCTATTGCATACAGATAGGAAAAACACCCTAGAGACAGCACTTCCTAAGGATATATACCTGTTTTGGGAGTTCATCAAAAGAGCTGTCAAAGTCTGAAGAGTGTAATATCGAACATAAAAATCTTCTTCCTCCTGTCATACCACCACAACAACAAATCATATGACGCACACATATAAAGAGATGGGAACCGATAAATCTATTTTAGTTCAAAAATATAGAGTAATGCTAACCAGCAAACTCAAAAGAAGAGTGATATTTTCAGCTTCACGGGAGAGCAAGTCAGAGTTCATAAGAGCTGCATGGACTTCAGTCTTCAGTGCCCTTGCATTATTGATTGGTGTAAGAGCTCCAAGAAGAGTTTCTAAGGCACCTCGAACCTGGACAGACAACAAAAATATAAGAAGAATAGTGCAACACAGTAACAACAACAAAAAATAATAACAAACTCTTAATAACCCCAAGGTAAAACAAGGAGGCGTTTGCAAATACAAATTTCATAGTTAAGATTCTTATGCTAGAACTAAATCCATACTGAAAGAAATGACTGTATCAAGCATTTCCCTGTTTCCACGTCCCATTTCCTATTGATTTGTCCCCTGGACTGATGGACCTACAATTGTTTGCAAGGACTACGTAGATAGAGTTAAAACATACTTACTCCCCCAAAACCATTTTGTTTGAGAAAGAAAAAGCAAACATCCAAACTCTCCATACTTTGCTTCAGTGAAAGTTACCGCATTTTCAATAAAGTGAGGGCAAGAGGGTACGCTAAGACATAAGGGAAAAAAGCATTATGTAAAACCTAAGCGACAACCAAAAGACATACGACAAAGGAAGATAGAGCACCATGTCGACATCATCGCGTTGCTCTTTTAGGATGCCCACTATGACCGGAAATCCTGAAATGATAGAATGTAAACTAGAGCTTTGGATTTGATTTCAAACGAATCAGACGCATAACAGAAAATAGAAAGAAACGTACCAGATGCTCCAAAAGCTAATTGAGCAGCATTACTTTCTGCTACAACAGACTGAAGTTCTAGTATAGCAGTTCTCCTATCCTCCGGCAAGGTACCATTACTTATACGATCCAGCAGGCGTTGAATGTAACTACAAAAAATACAATTCTCATATAAATGATTACACGATAAGTAGACGCCATGATAGATATAATTCCCACATCTGACAAAGGAACTTGCTAACTTGTAGTAAATAAAAGAGGAGAAAATGTACCTGTCTTCATTTGAAGATGGATTGTCGCCGAAAACCAGCCCAACAACCCCCTGTACAAGTTGTAATAACAAGTTTAAAACAAGCATAAACACCGGGAAATGAAGAATTACAATTCTCATGTCAAGTACACTGGCAGTCACTTTCTCTTCACCATTGAGAAACTACCAAAAGATCATATCGAAATTGACACCGAGCCAATGCAAAACAGACACCTAAAGCAATTAGAAAAGGAAGAAGCCATGCGTTGCTGAATTCACAGCACAATCAAAGAGATTTTCACCTTATAACGGGACGCCAAATCCATTATCTCCCAAGACAATTACCTGAAACAGCAGATATTGACATATTTCAACAAATGCAAACCAATACAGGAACGGAGAAGCGTTCTACAAAACCCTAGAACAGCTTACAGAGTATGTGCAAGGGGAAGAGAAAAACGAATCCTCAAGACAGTGAAGCACCACAGATCGCGACGATCTCCTTCCTAAAACTATCTCTCTCTCTTTTTGTCACCTGACCGATCTGTTCAATCAAAGTCAGAAAGCTGATAAACCGTCCGATCGTCACGATCAATTTGTTTTTCCTCACATTTGGGCCCATCCAGATCCAATGGGCTAATTTTCAACCAATACAAACGTAATGTTTTATTTTATCTTTTTGTTGACAACGGCGTTCGCCGAACGAGTACACAATGTCTATATAAATTCAGGGCTGATCGCCGAATACCCCATGCTAGACCATCCGTTTTAGTATTCTGAGATCTTGATGAAAGATTGAAACAGCTTCCTAGAACGTCGAAACTCTTTAAAGTGGACGAGAAACGCCGGTCAGTCAGTCATAGATGTTGTATCTGCAATAAGTATGTGGAATCTGTAAGAAACAAGATTGATTTTTTATTGCGAGCCACCACGCAAAACATGGCCCATAACAATGCATCAAATTCATTATGGAGTGGGGAGGTACTCCGTCGCAAATTCCGGGCCCCCATAACTATTTATGTATTGTCATCCTTCACACAAACCCAACCTATCCCTGAGACATGACAAGAATCTAACCAAGAGCCATCAATGAAACACTTAGTAGCCAAAGAACCTGAGGATGAAAGGTTAGACCCAACAAAGTTGTCGGGCAAGGTATCATCATGTGTTATGGACCAGACGGCAGTAATAAGTTGCTTGTTTTGCACTAATTAAGACCTTAACAACTACTTTCTATCGCGGTAGTAATTAAGGATCGATTCACAAGTTCTAGCTGCTACAATATGTCTTACTAAACTATTTTACTAAGCTGAATCGAATGCAATTTGGGTTTTTTTGTCGGTTTGCTAATTTACTACTTGTCTAAAATCAAAGGAATGAAAATGCTAGACTCAGTGGACATCAATGACAGATATATGGACTTAACTGGATGACTATTCAGGTTCTAAATAACATAAGCTTCAACTTAAACAAGATTCTAAATTGGTCCACTTTCTTGGTACTAATTACTTCTCTTAGCAAAATAAACACCTAAACTCTCATTTGGGTTTAACTGAGCTAGAGAGCATTTCTAGCACTGGTTTAATAAGTTCACAAATGCAATAACATCTGCTTTCGTAGGCTAAGGACATTTGCTCTCCTGAATGGGTTGTCAAGAAACCTATTACACTTTCGTTTAATAGGAGTTCCTATAATCATAAACTAGATGATCAAACTAGTCTAAGCCTTAATGCACCACAAGGAGGAGGCTATTCTAATGACTAACCTATTTGCATCCAGCCAAATACCTACCTAACCATTGTTCCCCTAAATCTAACAACCTAACTACTCACACATCATCATAACGAAAATAGAATAATGTAAATAGAGAAACATGAAATCAAAATTGATAAATGAACAATAACTTAATAATAAAAATGGAAATACAGAGATACAGAGGGTTTACGAAACACTTCTCAGCAATATCTAGGGTGATAATGAAGAGATGGTGCAAGCC
>OVAP01008229.1:0-10080 GCA_900406295.1 Aurinia saxatilis
TTGAAATGTTTCTCCACAAAACTCATATCACCTATACTCTCAAAATCTTCCAAATAATTATGACAATCTAATCCTGAGATTAGTGCATGCTCTCTCATCGAGTAACGGACTGGAACTCCGTTAACCACGAACCAAGCTTCCTTTTCCTTCTCGATCCGAGCCGTGCGGAGTACAAGCGACCACATCCTCATCGTCTTGTGGTTTAAATCCTTCTGCATATGAAAGAAATGTTGAAACTGAGGGTCATCAAGGAACCAATTCTTCTCGTTTTGATCTAGCATTTTATTAATCGTCTTCACAGCCTTCGAGACATAACACCACGTTGCAATCTTAACTGACGTCGAATAGCATGATGGAGGCAAATACATTTCCAACGATGGTAATGTTTCCGTTTCCTCATCCAAATCGGATTCCGTTCCAGATTCCTTCAAACACAAACATACTACATACCAATTTCTACTTCTTATCTAACTTTAACACAATCCAATTACTAGTTGTCCAACTAGTTGTTCTTTACATATTTTTTCCAAATTACACAAGGATCCATTCCAATTAAACAATCACACGGGAAGGTTAGATAACTTACTTCGCCGGAACTACTCTCCATCGGCGGTGGTGGGTCTTTTCTCGGAGGCTGCAGTGGCTTTTCGCTCGGCTGCGGCGGCGGTGGCTTCTTGCTCGGCTGCTGCGGTGCCGGCTTGCTAGGCTGCTGCGGTGGATTTTTGCTCGGTGGCGTTCCCTCCTCCTCACCCGATGATTCTCCGCTTCCCTCATCGGAAGAGGAATCTCCGCTTTCCTCCTCTCCGGTTTCGTCCTCCGAGCTTTCCTCCTCCGAAGACGAATCATCTACGGCTCCGTCTCTCGAAGCCGGACCCGTTTCTTTCTCAACAACCGTGGAGGCTTTTGCCTCGGCCACGGTCTTCACGGGGATCCTCTTCACGGATTCTTTATCCTTCTTTGACGGAACTTTGTTATCCGTCGCATCCTTCTTACCCACTAACTCGGACTTCTTCCTCGCTTCCTACTCCTTCTTAGCCGCTAATTCCTTCCTCTTCCTCGCTTCCTCCTCCTTCTTCTTCTCCGCTAACTCCTTCTTCTTCGAATTCTCCTCCTTTTTCTTTGATTCGGCCTCCTTTTTCTTTGCTTCGGCCTCCTTTTTCTTCGCTTGCTCTGCTGTATACTTCGCAGGAATTTTCATTCTATTTGAATTGAGAGGGTGAAAAAACTTTGATTTAGGGTAAAGATGGATGGGATGAATCGAGAGGATATGAATATATGAGAAGAGATGAATGTAAAGGGAGGGGTGAGGTGAATCGAATCGGTGTATCCATATGGAAAGGGTGTTGGGCTATTTCGGTTCACAGAAAACCAAAAGCTTTGGTCGGGTTTTTGTTTGGTTCGATACTCGGGTCGGATTTCCTTGGTTGGATCTTGTAATTATCAACAATTTCTCTGGTTTCAGCGTAAAACACCACAAATCTGGTATAAAAAATAAATAACAAAATTATGTTAGATGAGGAGAATGTTTTGGCGTTATTGGCTCCAAAGAAGAGTGTTCCAGCTATTGATCCGTTCCAGCCCCAGTCATCAGGTTTGGAAACAAAACTCTTACCGGAAAGTTTGAATAATAAAACGAACTTGTCATTACGAATTCGGTTCGCTAGATTTCTACAATACACTTCATGGAAGGTATGGAGACATTAGAGAGGTCCTTTGGACTGAAAAGAGCTTTTCATGAGAAAACATTCTTTGTAAATGTCAATTACTTAATAGAAAAAGCCAATCATATAATTGACTTTTATAAACCAAACCACATTCAATTTGAGTTTGAAACCAAGTGAAACGGAACCCGAGGGATCATCAAACGCGGTGATACGAATTAGACTGTAGCATGAAGGCGAGTCTTCGTTCCTCAAAGGAGTACTCAACAACCTCAGGCTTTTCAGGCAGCAATCTTGCATTGGTATTGAGTGGTGTTGGTGCAGTTTGCATTGGGACAGAGACGGTTGCTGGTGTGGACGGGACTGGAATCATCGCTGCTACACTCTTAGGTGTTTGCATCACCATCATCATCATCTTCTCATCTTCCACATTCCTATAAGTGTTGTTCTTGACAGGAGTTGCAAGAAGTTGTTGTGTTGTTGCTGTTGCTATGTTGGCCTTTGATGCAACCACCGTGGTCGAAATGGGTGAGAAAGGTTTGCGGACTAATGGAGATTGCAGCTGTTCACAAGCATTCATTGACTGTTTTCTTGAGGGAAGTCCAGCGATATCAAGCCCTCTTCTTCCTGCATAAGTAAGACTCATTCATCAATGCAATTAAGAAATCTTCCCCCACACAGTATCTATAGTTACTTGTTAGAAACACTTACCAGTTGATAAAGCCCCATCAATCTGGCGGTGATCTACTTTCTTGTTAGGTTTAGGAGTCTGATGCATTCCTGCTCCTAAGGAGAGTCTTCGGTTGGTTGCACCACCGGTTGACATTCTTGGAGCCTTTTTACCAAGGGGTTTTGATGGGCTTGGTTTTGACCCGTAAAGTGCCTCTTGTTCTGCTATGAGTTGTCCTTGGAGCTTCTTCTGATCCTAAAATGTAGAAAACAGTTGCATCATATGGAGATGGATTAGGAGATGATATTGGTAGAAAATTTTCTGATGAGCACAAAAAAAAACCCAAAGAAGACTTATAGTACTCGTTGGCGACGGTGTTCTTCCTCTCTTTCCTGCCTAAGTAAGTTATATTCCTCAAGCATAGAAAGTAGACGGATCTAGACACAGAAAAGGAAGGTCAGCTGTGACATAATAAATGATCGTCACTGAAACCAATAGAGATTTTATAGAGAGACTCATACACCATCATAAAGAAATTCAATCCCCTTGTCTTGTTCCCAAGCAATTGTCTTCGAGGCCAGTGCTTCAACCATACCTGAATGAATGAACATGAAAACATCCTACCTTCATTATATTTCAGAGCAATAACATATACTCTTTCTGTTTCATAATATTTGAAGTTTTAGAGGTTTTATTTTTTTATAATATTTGATGTTTTAAATTTTCAAAATAAAATTTATTGTTTTTTATCATTCATATTCTATATTTTATTTTCTATTGGTTAGATTATTTTGGAATTGAGAATAAAACATGTTTTTATTTTGAAAAAATAAAAATTAAATGATTTCTTAATTTGTGTGAAAAACTTTAAAACTTCAAATATTAAGAAAGAGAGAGGGAGTATGATATATTGACTAAAAAGAGTAACTTACCTGGAAGTTTGTTAACAAGATTACGAGCTTTCTCAGCACGCTTGAGAGTAAGATGAGCTCCTCGTCCAGCATTGTACCGGTTGTCATCCTGTAAACAAACGATATCAGAGAATGTAACCGTGACTTCTACCAAGGTTTCTGTGATTCAGACTCTAACTCTGTTGTATTCTTCAAGCCAACTTTCTTCATCGCAGGCAGATAACCATTTCTCGACCTTTTCAAGTATCTCCTTTCGCCGTAAAGCTTCCTCTTTGATCTTAAAAATGTGCTGCTCCAGATGTTCCAGGACCATTGTGGCATCCACAATACCAGATTCAATTGCCATTATACTCTGATCTATAGCATTGTCTGACACAGGTGACATGTGGGTTTTCCTACAAATGTCCTCTAGCTCTGATCTCTTCTTCAGAACAAGTTCTTTCATTTTGCTTGCCTTTACCTCATCCAATCGGACAACTTCTGCCTCAACCTGTATATGGTAATGGAAGTCATGTTATTGTTCACAGAGATGGACATCAAAAAGCCTACCGTAAGTTATAAGCTTGGTCATAGAGTCATAGAACAGTGTAATCATGAAAACACTCCACAGCTTACGTATTTGATGAAGTCTTCAGAGAGACTATTAGCTTCAGTTATTTCATGTTCTGATGCAGCGATATTGCAGGTAATATGCTGATACTCTTGCTGCTCTTCTATGGGTGTATCCATCAAATTCCAGAGCTCCAGCATGGTTGTTGCCAGATCTTGAAGCTTCATCAAATTAAGTATGCAACTATGAGCAACAACAGTGAAGAAAATTATAGATAAGTCGCCAAAGAAATTTGTGACTTACCCTCTGCATTCTCTGTATCTTAACCTCCCTCAGGTTTTGAACAGCAGCCCCCAGTTTGTCGATAGTATGATCAGTTAAGCTTCTGGGTCCTTCTGGATCAGTTAACGTGGGATTCACTTGACCAACAACCTCATTGAAGTCCATTCCAAGTACTGAACAATGGGAGTAGAGAGTACACAGGTGCTTCCGAATTGTCTCCACACGATCACTCTGAGGGAAACAAGAGCACGAAGAGTAAATAAGTGGAATAAGCAGAGAAAAAGGAGGCCAATGAAATCAAATTTGACCTTCTCCTTGTGAAGTGCTTGTAGCTGGCAGTTTAAGTCGTCAAGCTTCCTCATAGACAAGTCAGACTCATCGACGAGTGGTACATGTTCTCCTTGACCTTTAATATCATTAGTAATACGGAATATTTCTTCAAGGACGAGTAAGAAGTGATTTCTTCTTTCAGTTTTCCTCTTTTGCATCTCTTCCAGTTCAGGAAGAATGGTGGCAAGCTCTTGTTTCAAGCTCCCAACGCTTTGATCAGACTAACACATAGAAAAGAAGGTTAAGTTAAGGGTGAAGAATAAATGGGGGTAAAGTTGAGAGTCACCTGTCTGATATGCACAGGGCGTTCTCCCATTGCCGAGCAGATAGCAGCGAGTTGTGCCTCAGCATCTGCAATTGCTTGCCTAAGCTGAGCCCTACATCGATTGGCTTGGTCAACCTTTCTTCTGTACACTTCCAAGCATTCCCGTTCAAGCTCGAGCAACATCTTATCTCTATCCGTTTCTGTTTCTCCAACTTCATCCCAAATGATCTAATTGAAGAAGAAACAAACAAACAGAATGAGAAGTCGAAAGGAGTCCCAAGATGCAGAATGAAATGGAAGACAAACCTGGAGTTCGTATAGGAGCGATCCACATGTGGTCTCGAGTTGAAGAAGAGGCTCTTTCTGGTGATTTCTTGCCATTCAGTAACCCCAATCAAAGCTAATTGATATTTGGAACCAATTCCGACGCAGATTCAGCTTGAGATTGATTCGATCTGTGACAACAAAAACCGTGGAAAGAAGAAGATCGATCAGATCCAAGTTTGGTGAAGTGAGAGAGAGAGAGAGAGAGATGGTGAAGATGATGACTAGATCCGTCCGTTACAGAATCAGCTCTTCTAAATTTGTACAATTGGCCTTTTTTCCTTTTTCGAACTTTTGAATTTCAAAATCTCACCGAAGGCCACAATCCACTGCTTCGTCTTTTCCTAGTCAAATTAATCTCAACCGTGTTTCAAATCACACATTAATTTCTATCTCTAATAACTAGATTCTGTGTCCGCACATATTTATGATAATGCGGACAGACATATTTATGATATAAACAATTTTAAAATCTGTAAAAATAATTCTAAAATAAATCCGAAAAATACAGTATTGTGTTCAAAATGGATGAGAGGAAATGAAAGTATTGCAATAATCAAAAGACTAATTAATATTTTGAAAGACCTTTTTTGTACACAACGTTTGTAGTCTTTGTAGGCTCGGTGCCTGTGATGAGCACATTCAGACCAACTTGAAACTTGACTCTGGAAAAAGCTACATATAGTTGTCCATGAGAGAAGACTGGTTTCTTCAAAAGCAAATCTACTTTCTCGAGGGATTGCCTTTGGCTCTTATTGATTGTCATTGCAAAGGCCAAAGTCAAAGGGAATTGTCTACGACGCATGCGGAAATGATATTTATCCTTCGGAGGTGTAACGTACATTCTCGGTATCAAAACCTTCTTCCCAACCATTTTGTCATTTCATGTAAAATCCTAGCTTGAATAACATGTTTAGCCATCTGAATGATAATAAGCCTAGTACCATTGCATAATCCACCTTTTGCATCAATATTTCGCATACACTTGACAGGAGCACAAACCTTTAATACCAAAGCGTGCTTTTGTAAGCCTGAGATATCTACGTTATTCAAGTGCTCCACGAAAACAATGGTTTGATATGTAGGCCATGTGGATGTGGACGAGAGGCTATCCGAGCTGGGATAATCTTTTGCTACTCATGTATATTTGTCATGTAATCTACTATATAAAAGATAAGGACACTCTCCATGCCAAAGGCAAGTGGCTCATTGTGAATATGACACATGTTCTCATTGACATTAATGATAGTTTAATTAAATAATAATAATTAAATAAATTAACCAAAACATATATATATATATATAATATATTTCCTACAATCCATAATTCATAAACATCATTTTAAACCCACCTCATGACTCCATAACAATTTGACAATTTCTTTAAATAAAACTATAGTAATTTGGTTTAAAATATATACTTATTAACAACAATATGACATGACAATACGACGTGACGAGAACCAAAACTCCATCCAAAATAATCCATGTAAAAATCACAAAATAAAAGCTTTATTTAAATAAAATTAAATATCTTTGGCCTAATTAAAATACACTCACTCACAGTAATATTGGAGGATGAGAACCAATTACGATGTTCAATTATCAAAAGAAAAATTCACAGTGTATTCATGCTTGTAATGTGGTTTACCGAGCCTACAACATGGTTTGATAGTTTTAAATTTGGTTAGCTTTCTTTCACTTAAAAAATATGGTATAAGTTATGGTTTTGTAATATTTTAGGGATTGTCAAATTTTATGTTTTATGTTTTATGACATTAATATGGTTATTTGTGTGGGTTAAATAATATGAACTTTTTTCCATGGTTTAGAGTGTTTCAGGCCCGCATGAGCCGCATCAGGCACCAACATTATCGGGGAACTTCTTCATGTCTCAGTTCTTAAAATTATGTTGGTATTACATATCCTTTAGATATATCCCTTGATGCTCGTCTCCAGAAAAGTAAGTTTCTCTCGATATATTTTTATTTTGGAAAAAAAATTTAAAGTTAAAAAATAAAAAAAACGTTTTCTAAAAAATGTATTTTAATATTGCTTATTTAATGAGAAAAATGGTAATGAGTGGATTGTATATAGTATAAATATTGACTCTTATTTTTGTTTTCTATCTAGATAAATAATATTTGTGTAAGAAGATCCAGTGAGCTATCTAGCTATAAATATTGATATTTTCATAGCTGTGAAGAATTTAAACAAACGATGTGCCCCCATGACATGTGTAGATCCACTATTTTACAGGATTGTTCTTTCTTATTGAGATAATGAAGTATTGGCTATCATAGTCTTTTAAACCTAAATGATTTTCTCTGAGTTTGCTTGGTAAGATACGAGATGAATTTGATTATTCACATCTCAAATCACTGACTATATTTTTCTTCTCAACTTTCCTAATAATACTCCATTTGTCACTCACACTCATAAGTTACTGAAGTTTGTATTGCTTGAAGTGATATTCTCACAACTACCTATGTAAACTATCAAAGATTTATACATTGTGAAAGATATATAGCATTTTGTGAGATATGATTATCATTTGTTCTTATATTATCTACATATAGGAAACACCTTAAATATTTAAACAAAACATCAATAAATATTCTAAAAGAAAACTATTACGAAATAAAACCCGCACGTAGTGCGGATAGTCACCTAGGCTTATATAATATAGAAGGGTTACACTTTTCAGCAAGTTCTGAAAAGCTGACATGTGTCCCTTAATGCTCACAACTAATTTTGACCATTAAATCTGAAAATAGAAAAAATCTTGGTTTATTAACAACTAATTAGTCATTATGTATATTAGATAACAACAATAATTTAATTCTAAATTTTCATATTAGTTGAAATTTGCAGCAATACTAAAAGTAAGATATTTTAATTTTTTTATTGTAAAATTAAATAACATTAACATATAATGAGATTAACAAATTAATCAACTAAATAAGAGTAGACTACCAAAATTTTGGGGAAATGACCACAATAGACTTAATTAATCTGATAAATCAAGTTTTTCTTTTAATTTTTTTTAATAATATATAACTGAAACCAACACAGTTCTTAGATGATTTTATAAATTTCTTAGTTGATTTATTTTAAATTAAATATTACATGTTGTTTTAGTGCAAAAAACAAAAATTTGGTACCTAGATTTGGTACTACTAATAGAAAAGAAAGAAAAAAAATCGGAGGTGCATTTTTTAACTATTTTTTATGAAATAATTCCATTTTTTCATTGTAATACTTTTATTCTCAAGACAAACACATAATGAATTTGTTCACTATAATAGGTTTGTTATCCACTATAATTTAAGAGAGAATGACAAATATACCCAACTTTACATACCCACTAACCACATATAACCACACCCTTTTTTTAATCACATATACCCACCCCTTTTATTTTAACGCCATTATACCCTTCATTTAGCAAAGCTATTTTTCATTATAAATGATATATTTGTTAGGGTTTAGGATTTTAGTATTTAGGGTTTAGTAAAATTATAGAGTTTATGATTTAGGGTTAAATCTTATAAACTTAGGGTTTAATTTTTAATAACTATTAGCGTTTAATTGTTAGGATTTAGAGTTTATATTTTAGGAGGTTAGGGTTTATTAGGGTGGGAAGACTTTTTAGGGTTTAAGATTTTAGGGTATAAGGTTNTGGGAAGACTTTTTAGGGTTTAAGATTTTAGGGTATAAGGTTTTAAAACCTGAAACCGTAGATCATAAACCTTAAAACCCCATAAATAGTTAATATTTTAATAGGGGTATTTTAGATTTGTTACAAGAAAAATAACTAAAAGGAATGAAGGTGGGTATATGTGATTTAATGAGATAAAAAAACTGAGTATATATGGTTAAGCCCCATAATTTAATATATTCATGAGTTTTAATAATGATTAAACCTAATATTACTTTTATGCGCATTTTCTCTAGGATGTAAAGATTAAAAAGTTTTAAATATATGTATTCAGTAAACATGTATCAACTTTAATTATTTAGAAGACATAAGTACATACCGTCTAACAATCCGAGCATAACTTCAAATATGATTATCCCGTCAAAGATTCTCCGTAAACCTTTTTGCCGATGGCATGTTCTTAAATCATGTTAGTTTTTAAAACCATATTGCAATACACGTATACATGACATAAGAAGTATCCCTAAGATTTTAATTTATATGCGATAAAATTGAGTGGATATTAAACATGTACGTAAATTCATAAAATTTTTAATTATGTTAATTCTATATATATACACATAATATTATACAAATTTCATTATATTCAAAATTATATTTTTTAATTTATAAATGTTGATTGCATAATGACTATGTTTGATATTATAAACAAATATTACAAAACGGTAAAGATTATTTAATTTTCCAGTTTGAATATTTTTTGCATACATAGCATTCAACCTTAGAATTCATCATGTTATTTGTATTTCCAATTAAGTAACAAATTTATTATATTTCTGTGCCAAATGTTATTAATAATATTTAATTTTATTTAGTGATTTAACTTACGTTTTAGTCTCATATTTAAATACATTGTTAACGGGGTTTTTAAAAATTTAAACAAAATTATTGTAATTACTAATTTAAGACTTTTTGCAAAAGAAAAAAAATTGGTGTTATTCTAACAAACCTCATTAAGGGTGTTATACAGATTTTAATGAATTTATCGTAGTCATATAGTTTGATATGTTTCAGTTCATCTGTTTACTTCAAATTATCCAAATTTATGATACACATAATCTAGTCTAATCTCTTCAAAGAATTACGGTTTTGGTCATTGCAAAGGTGAGTACATTCTAGCAGATAATTACGGTGAATATACTGTATACATAATCTAGTCTAATTTGTTCTGAGAATTTACAACGCTTTAGTGGTTACAAAACACACATAACTACGGTTTTGGTTATTCTTTTACTTTGTAATAGCATTTGGCGGCTACGTAATGGTTTACCACTACTCCATTATACGTAAATAAAAGGGGCTTAACCACATATACCACGACTAGACAAAGATCCAACAAGCCTCAAATCGGTTTCCCTTTTAACAT
>OVAP01008230.1:0-10079 GCA_900406295.1 Aurinia saxatilis
ACCCGAAAAACCCGAACCGAACCCGAACGGGTATCCGAACGCCCAGGCCTAAATCCACACATGGTTTATAATAGACCTAAAACGGAACATTGTTTCAAATGATCAATAGAAACGATATCACCACTATAATAAGATATCACAATTAAGTCTCTTTTTTTCTTTCTTTCTCCAATTATCTAACTTTTACCACTAAATCACCACTATTAAAGTTAATTTAATGATGCATGACAACATAAAATGTAGCCTGTTAGAAACATACGAATTTCATATTACATAATGCACTTGTATTATTTTCTTCCCAATACAAATCTCACTATTGGTAGATAATAACCTAGGATACTAGTGGAAAGAAAATATATAGAAAGTTATCAACAATTTTTTTTTTTAAAGCTCTCAAGTAGGGTGATTGGTAGAGATTTGGTCACAATACCGAGTTGTTCTTCAACTTCAAGAGTAATACATAAGAAAAACGAAATGAAATTTAAAAAACTCAGTAATGCGTTCTTCTTTTACTTCTTGGCAGGCTCCAAATTCATCTCTTGGAGGTTAAGGAGCAGATCATCGGAGCTCAGGTAAACCTTGTTGGCAGATTGTGAAATGGTCTGAGCAATCTCTCTCGCAGCTTCTATCTTTCTCAGAGTTATGAATGCCTGGTTGTTCGCAATAGCTTGTCCGATCAGCTGAGCACTTTTAGCTTCTCCCTGTATAAAGATTCAGAACACCTAAAGAGGCTGAAAACCCATACTTCCTGTGCATCCATTAGATTTTGTAATAAAGATCATGAATCATTTACCTGTGCACGAATAACCGCGCTTCTCTTGTCTTGCTCAGCTTTCTCCACAACGAATTTAGCTCGTTCAGCTTCCTGAGCAGCGACTTGCTTTGCCTCAATTGCAGCGGTGAACTCTTTGCCAAATGTGAGAGTCGTGATGGAGACATCATCCAGAGCGATGCTGAAGTTAGAAGCTCGCTCTGTCAGAATCTTGCGTATCTCTCTACTCACAGCCTGGAGGAGAGTAATAACAGTTCAACATTCGAAAAACATAATGTAAAATGTTGTCAAAGAACAATGTTGAGATACGTACTTCTCTCTGCGTGATGAGCTGGCTTGCATTGTACTGAGCTACTACTGCTTTCAGTGTTTCGTGGATGATGGAAGGAAGAACCCTTTCACTGTAATTCTCGCCCAAGCTTCGGTAAATTTGAGGCAAACGGTCACCCATTGGTCGTGTGAGCACCCTGAGTCCAATTTTCACCTGTTCATCAACCAAGAATAACGCTATGAGAATCACCCTTAAGAAGAAAAAACAGCCAACAAATTTTTCTAGTTCCACCTAAATATAGTCTCTTTTGAAAGCAATAGTGATTTGATATCTAGCTTATTAGCCAGAACTCAGAAACAAAAGCGGAAACAAAGAGAAAGGGGAAGAAAAAGACATCAACTCAGCGTTTTCTCAGTGTCTGTTCTAACCCATTATCCATATAAGGATCTCTCCATAACGATAACCACATAAAATTTAAAGCATGGTCTTCATATTGCATTTAAGGATCTATAGCTTCATATTTAGGAACAAAATTTCACCTTATAGCATGAATAATAGTACAGAAACATTTAAAAAAACATAACGCACCATCTGAAGGTCATGACTACCAGTGGTGCTCTCAACGAGGTAAGGTCGTGCACGAACATCATAGATGATTGGCCTCTCAAACCATGGTACCATAAAATGTGTGCCTTCCGGGTAAACCTGAGACAAGAAACTCAAATATGTCACACTTCTCAGCAAAACTATTCAACCACTCATATCGAAAACTGAGAAATGCAAATACCTTTTCCTTGATACCAGTCAATCGGTTGAACATGACAGCACGATGCCCTCCATCGACATTGTAGAGACTGTTGGTAACACCATAGAGACCGAGCCCACCGATAACACCGACCTTAAGAAGGGCAGAGAGAGCAGGAGATCCAGGAACATTCGGAACTTTCTTGAAATTCATATCTTAAGAGAAACACAAGAATTGAGATTAAAACCCTCATTTCCCTCAAAAATCCGAAACTATAACACAACCTAATCATGAATCATACAAAATAGACCACAAGCCTCCAATCACACAAAGAGAGTAACACGGTGCAGTGAAATCACACAAAGGATCAGAAACAGAACAAGAACAGATCCAAGCTCTAGATTACGGAAGAAATGACCAAACAGAATAAAGAAAGAGAGAACAAAAGCACCTTGGATTAGCTCTAAATCGCCGGTGATTATAGGGTTTTAGGGGAAGGATCACGACCGGAACAGCCGACGAAGATTTAGGGTTTTAGAAATGAGCGAAACCAGAATTATGTATTGACGACATTTGACGGTGTGAGTATCTCTGTCAAGTATCTTCTACTCTAACTGGCCCAACATGATTCGGCCCATGGGCCTATTCAGTCTACAATTCGTTATTTAACCTTATATATAAAACAAACATCATCATTAAGACGGTAAAAAACTCACATGGTGTGAGATTAAAATTAATGGCAACTGGTTTACAAAAAAACAAAACACATTTGTTTATCGATTATGAATACTAATTTACATTAGTGGTCAAAATTAAATAATACAGACTAGGAAGTGACAAAAACTGATGTGGTCCATTGTCTAGTATTCGCATGTGATGCCTAGCTTTTTCTTCGGATCTCAAAGCACCAATAACATAATTCGCATAATTATCCATTTAAACATCTACAGTTCAGTCGCCTCTAATTAGTGATTTACCATTTGTGATTCTGCCCATTCTTGGATCCATTCTAAATTTTAATATTAATGAAACGGAACTCGCATATAAAGAAAGACGTAGGACATAAAACTCTCATAAATTTTTACGTGTATTAAGTATCAATTAACATAACGTACTAATTTAGACATTACATATTTTCATGTGATGATTTAAGAACACGTATTTTAAAATTTTCGCATCTCAAACTCAAATCTTATTATTTTTGCGTTGGCCAACTCAACGAAACGAGTAATATCCACATATATATATGATGATGTTTACTTCGATGTATACGCACACTTGAAAAAACATACACGAAAAATTATATGTAACAATCTCACATTTCACTTGATGGAATTTAATAAACAAATTTCACATCTCACACACCTCAAACAAATCATTTAACTGGAAAATTTAATCAAAAGAGAAATTTCAAACACAAGACAACAAGTCCAAGACCAAACCCTAGTCCAACTTTCTTCTCACCGGAACCTGACTTATCCGATGGGGCGGCTGCAGCCTTCTTAGTAGAGTCAGAATCATCAGACTTTCCACCGGACGATGACTTTGGAGCTGGAGCAATAGGTGAAAGCTTGTGTTCACCGAACATCTCACC
Organism: Aurinia saxatilis; assembly: GCA_900406295.1. Lineage (NCBI taxonomy): Eukaryota > Viridiplantae > Streptophyta > Magnoliopsida > Brassicales > Brassicaceae > Aurinia > Aurinia saxatilis. The sequence continues at coordinate 3,383 of OVAP01008230.1, forward strand.
GGGCAACAAAACCATATCAACAACGTAAACCGCAAGAGGACGTTGTTGTCTCAACGTGTTGCTAATACGTGTTTCAACATAACCGGTTGAGACATTGATCTGGTTCGTTTGACCAGTGAAGTTAAGTCCGTAATTGTCTCGGCCAGAAGCTTGAGTCCTAACCGGGTTACTCACGGAGAGGAAGTCCTCCATAGAGTAGTATTTGGGACTAACGTGGTACAGAATGAGCTTGACTTGTTCGTCTGAGCTTAGCTTGTTTAGGGTTCCGGGTTTAAGGTTCTGGAAGGCATTGTCCGTTGGTGCAAAGACTGTCATGCCTTCGGATGAACTGTTGACTTGAATGTTCACTTGGTTACCGACTTGAGTGAGGTTCAAAAGATGGATGAAAGTATTGAACTGACCGCCTTTTTCGAGGATCGCTGTGAGGTTGATTGGACCAGAAGGGCCTGGTGCTGGGGCTGCGGGTTGAGCATTTGTCTCGGTGGAGAGAAACACCGCCGCGACGAGGAGGAGAGTAGCTAGAAGAGCGTTGGCCATTATTGGTTTTGTTTAGTTCTAATTTGTGTGTGGAAGTGATTGGGAAAGTGAGATTGGAAAGGAATGGTTTATATGGAAGTAGAGATGTTTGTTAGTGATGAGTTGTGACATTGTTGGCATGAGATGGCTAAGTCAATACAAAACGTTTCTAGACAAAATAATGTCTATACGAAATATTATATATATATTTAGACGTTGATTAAGATCCTTTTTAGAAACTAAAATTAAGATTTTATTACAATATAATATGAGGTTTGGTGGATGTGGATCCATGAGTAGAGAGCCCCACAACACATGTATAATGGGATCGAGAGTGAATAATAATTTCGAATTACATTATATATACAATTGTGGATAGAAGATAAATGTTCGACAACACAACTTATGGTGGACGTAAAATCCTTGAATTGGTGTTTCTGTTTTTTAATACCGAATGTAACATACTATTAAGTAAAATTCATAGTCTCAAGATATAAATCATGATATCTTCATCACGCAAATCATCTTTACTCTCTGTATATTTCATTACCTTTTGTACCAATGTAATCATCGCGTATCAGATATACAACTACACAATTCTATACATGTATGATGAATGTATGATAGAAGAGAGAATATATGTGTGTGTTCTGTAAATAGAACAAAATGAGTGGACAAAAGCTGACTAAGTGACAGCTGGAAAACACACAAGTTGGCATGTGGGGAGAGTGGAACACCCATAAGTTTATACATGCCTCATCACTAACAATTTGCTTATACATATATATCTTTATGTTTAAGATAATAAACTAATTTGTTAAAATCACCCAAAATATTATCTTGCATATATTATTATTCTATGAAATATATCTGTCGGTACAACAAATTATGTTGAAATTTGAAAAAAAAAAAAAAAAGGTATTGTTATGCACACACCCAAACTACATTCATGAATGGTGCCAAAGAAAAAAAGGAAAATACAGCATATGTGTAATGTTATTAATTTATAGGATTCATTTACAACCGCTTCCTTACAAAAATAAATTAATAATTTCATACTACCATCCATATTTAATAATATGTTTGAAATAATCTAATAAAATTTTGAAGAGTTTTGATGATTTTGAAGAGTTTTAATGATTCCATCACAAATTCTACCAACAACCGAATACATCCAAAACACTCTAAAATCACTTAAAATCAAATGATTAAAATATTTATAATAACATCAAATATAATGGTATTTGTTGAAATACCTAATCAAATAATATTTTTTGAAATATATATTCTAATAATATCGGATTTACCAAATCAGACTAAATAATTCTTAATACATTATCTAATGCACCCCTAATTTTGATATAGGATGATGATATTAGCTTAAAAAAAAATTCGGTTACTTTTTTCTAAAGTACATGCTGGCACCCTTGAAATGAAACGGCACGCAGTTGGGGAACAAAAGTTAGCTCCATCCAGAGTTGTACCGGGCCTAAATATTGGGCTTATAACGGGCCTACTACTTCTTGCTTACTGACACCTCGCACGTATTCCGAATCATGATTTTTTTTTTTTTTTTTTTCAACTTCCGAATCGTGATTTTGTGTGTGTGAGTCTTTGACCTAATATTTTTTATATAAGTATAACANTTGTGTGTGTGAGTCTTTGACCTAATATTTTTTATATAAGTATAACACAACAAAATCACGAGTGCACTGAGAAAATAAATGGATGACAACAAGGAAAATGTGTTGTATTTTATTTATTATTGGTGCAAGTTATTTAACAAAGCAGAAGAAGACAAAAGAAAAATAGAAAGAAGGATGCAAAGTGGTGGTGGCAAGTGGCAACTGAGCAGCATGCAGCCCAAACACTCGTCAAGACTGTTCGTCGCGTCCGGAACATTTGTCACGTGTTTACTTCACACACTCTTTGTGTTGTTCAATAATTTTCTCGAAGTTTATGTATGTGTAAGAAGATGCACCTAATCATGTATATTGAAATGTGTCCACTATATCCATTGATAAGCTCACCGAATTTTGTAAAGAACTCATGCACAACAAATCACCTATAAATACCACAGAAATGTGTGAGAGCTTAACCCACAAAGTAAAATAAAAAACAAAAATGGGTCGAAGCTCATCTCTTCTCTCCTTCTCCTTAACTCTCTTGATCCTCTTCAACGGCTACACTGCTCAGCAGTGGCCCAACGAGTGCCAGCTCGAACAACTCAATGCGCTCCAGCCTCGAGCCATCGCAGATCATTAAGAGCGAAGGAGGTCGCATCGAGGTTTGGGACCACGGCCATGCACCTCAGCTCCGTTGCTCTGGCTTCGTCTTTGAATGATTCACCATTCAGCCTAAGGGTCTTTCTTTACTTGCCTACTTTCTTGAACTCCGAATAACTCACCTTTGTCGTTCACGGTGCGTTTCTCTTAACTGTTATATGTATAGGTCCAAAACTCAAGTAGGCTGTGTTTTCATTTTTATTCATATTTTGTTATTTTTACTCTTAAGAAAATATAGAGACAGTATTTTTTACTCTTAAATAGCAAGCGTACATGGTTTCTTTCACATGCATATTCCAACCATCAGTACTATACTACTAAAAGTTTTGGTATAAAATTTATCTTTAAAATCCAAGAATATACACATTATATTCATGTTCAAATGATTTGGGTTGTACACAATGTGTGAATATATTATATATGTGTGTTTTGTTATGACTAAATGGGAAGGGGTTTAATGGGAAGAGTGGTTCCGGGATGCGCCGAGAGGTTCATGGACACACTGGTGTTTGGAGAAGGTCAAGGTCAGGGCCAGCAGGGTCAGGGTCAGAGTCAGGGTCAAGGTTTCCGTGACATGCACCAGAAAGTAGAACACATCAGGTGTGGTGATACCATAGCAACACCATCAGGTGTGGCTCAGTGGATCTACAACAACGGCAGTGAGCCTCTCATTCTTGTTTCAGCCGCAGATCTCGCCAACAACCAAAACCAGCTTGACTGCAACCTTAGAGTAAGTCCAACTACCAAAAAAAACTAGCTTCTTCTAACACAAATTCCGAAAGATAGTAATCATATACAATATGTTCGTGTTTAATTACAGCCATTTATGTTAGCTGGAAACCACCCACAATGGGGCGGACAGAAACAGCAAAAAAAACATGCCACATGACAATAATTTGAGTGGTTCGAGTTCAAGACTAACGAAAACGCACAGAACTGTACGATACATATTATAGCTATCTGATTTTTTTGTTAATCTCCTTTGTGAGAGCTGCCCGAATCTACATTCATGTGTGTTTGGTTATTATGCGTATGAAATTTTAATCCATATACTAAAATACGTTAGTTATTGTCTCGCTTATATATTTTATTACAGAAAAATTTATCGAAGGAGCAAAATTGTAGATAAAAAACAAAACAAATTTTAAATTGAGCCTCAACGTTTTCAATCATCTCGAGTTTGGTGAGATGACGACTCCTATTTATTCACAGATACATGGAGTAACTTACATTCTGGGAAGTTGTGTTATCCTCAAGATACACGAGTTAAGTGCGACTTTTCGTCCCATCTTTACGACAGTAAGAAGGATTCTGAAGAAGTGTAGAATTGTCACAGATTGAGCATATAACTTATGAGGTTGAACTATCTATAGGGTATTATAGTTCAACTTCTTCAGTTATAATCTCAGTCCATGACAATTCTATACATTTTAGAATTTTTTGGAATCTATGAGGATGAGACGGAAACTCGCATTTAATTTGTGTTTTTTGAGAATAACAGAATTTTTTAATTTGTGCTTATTTCATCTATCTATAAATAGATTGGTGTCGTCATCTGAATGATTGGAAACGTTACGGCTTAACTAAAAATTTGATTTGTTCCATCTCTATAACCTTGTTCCACTGATGAAATTATGGTAATAAAATATTTAACCGAGACAATAACAATTTATTTAAGTACATGGATTAAAATCTACATAAGCATAATAACTAAGATGAAACACGCCACAAATAAAGAATGTAGATTCGGGCAGCTGTCAAAAAGGATTAGCAAACATTTTGTAGACAATTCAAAGAAGGAAGTATGTAAACGACGTAAGTTAGCGAATGGAGGTAGTGGGTAGAGCAGTAATCCTGTATGACCTGTGTAGTAGTAGAAAAAAGAAAGACATCAATGAATTCATATACAGTATAGTAAAACTATTATAAACTTGCGTACCTCTAGAGTTGCGGTAGAGACATGTAGGGGACGTTGGATATCGCCGTAAGAAAAGATTACGGACGATAATTGTCAGGGAGGAATCATCTGTATCCAGTTACTCAGTTTCATACTCCACACAAAAGTTAACAGCAATGCACACACTTGCATCAAGAGCAATACTGCTTATTATGATTCTCTCATGTACATGTGATCTCTGAGACTCAAATACTCAAAGCCTCGGAGCATCTCTTTCAACGTTTTGTATTGAATACAAACGTTTATAATAAACTAAAGACTTGAGTATACTACAATACAGCGTAGACGTGAAATTAGAATAGACATGTGAGGCTATGATAGTTTCTTGAAGAATATTGACCTTCCATATTCCACACCACAAATAATCAAAGTAAAAAAATTATGAAAAGTTATTAAAGAGTCTAGCTTAATTGAGAGTCTAGTTATTTTTGTTTTCTTTTTGAGCAACAATTGAGAGTATAGTTTTAAGATAAAAATAACAAGATGAAAAATTACAGTATTAATTATGATAATCAGAAACTGTAATTTATTAAGAGATGAAATATTTTACGAATCTCTGTATTAAAAAGAACAGATATTTACGAGATAAAAGGAAACTCAAAATATTTTTGCGTCAAAGGAAAAAGTAAAACTAATGTGAATTCAAACGGGATGGTCATAGAATCAAGACTGAAAAACTCACTATTATATATATTGCATTCGACCTAGAAAGCAATATCTCTAATTCACTGCACCGCATCGATCCTGTCCTAGGTAACTATTTCCCTCTGTTGGCTTTTCATCTTCTTGTCCTCTCCACATATTGCTTTGTTCAATTATGTGTTTTTTTTCTTTTACTCTGAACCCCTGGAAATTGGTGGATCATTGCACCCAAAACATATATCTTGCTTTAATTATTATATGTTTTTTACTGTTTTTTCTTTTTTCAATTATGTGTTTTATATTGCTTTTTTTTTAATAATCGTTTTTCTAATCAACTCAAACGGTATTCTGAAAAACACAGGAAGTATACCCTATTTTGTTTCCTATATGATGAAAAAAGTTTCTGTTAGAAATATCATTTGGTGTAATCAAGAGTTGTATATAATTATATATATATATATATATATATATATATAAAATTGACCTAGGAGCTCTATGTTTTGGTTGGTTAGTTTAGCATGAATTGAAACACAAGGCCACAAAATATAACCCAGCATTTTTATTTTTTTAGGAGATGGAGAAGGCTTTAAGTTGGGAAATAGACAACGTGTCTGAACGAAACAGTCTGATCCTTTCTCAAGCGGAGGCTGTGAATGGTATGCGAGATACAACTCTTAGCTTTTTAGCTTTCTGTTCTTGATTTTTATATCGACAAAGGGTTTGATCTGTGAGGTTTTCTCCTAGGTTTTTCAATCTTCGTCCTAAGGACCCCCCTTATAACTTTTCTATGGATCTGAATGTGTTTAATCCTAATTCACTGAGCCCTGGATGGAAAAGGAGAGCTAGCTTCCGCTTTGTTTTGCTGAACCAGTCCGGCAAAGAGCTCTACAGATCTCCTGGTAATGAACTTGAATGATTATCATCCGTTCATTACACTTGAATGTTTACATTTATTTTGTTTTGTCACGCAGACAGACTGAGATTATTTGACGGTGTGCACATATATTGGGGTTACGGAACGGGGTTGATTCTTACTGATCTCCAGAAACAAGGGTTGCTGGAGAACAACAAACTAACCATTGAACTCTACATCAACGTAGTTGAAGTTGTTCCTCAAGTAAAATCAACTACGAAAGATATGTTGGCTTTCAATTGTTCCCAGATACTTTCTTCTCAGGTAAGTTATAAGGAGCACAAGAATGGTCTCGATTTGGTTCTAGTAAGCATAATAAAAATCTTTTTTTTTTTGTTTTAAGAAAAAATTGGTAAATAGGGTAGTTTTTGAGTTTATAATTTG
>OVAP01008231.1:0-10079 GCA_900406295.1 Aurinia saxatilis
TACCTCTAGAACCCAACATGGAGAACATCTTGTCTCTCTTTGAATACATGACCCGGGAATAGAAGAACCCCGGGTCATCGATTCTGATGTTGACCCACTCAGCCTTGTCTTTAAGATCAGGCCTACACAAGCTAAGCTGAGGCCCCCACGAATTTAACCGCCAAAATGCACTCTTCGTCCTCATCAGGAGAAGAGGAGGACATGGCCACGTTAGTGACCAGCTCTGTTTGGCAATGAGGCAGATTCTCAAGAGAAGGCAGTGAGATTAGCTTCGGTTCTGAATCCGAAGAACTCGGGTTTAGATCATAAAGAGAGACGACGCCATCTTTAAATGAAGCTACCCAACCATGGGAAGCTCCTATGGTTCCAGTTTCTGTCATCAAATCCATAGGCACAGTCTTTTCCAAAACCCGTGGTCCCGGGAGTTGAGGGTGTATAATATTGAACCGTGAGTTTACCAATATACCCATCCCTCGGACTAGATCCACAACGTTCAGCCCCGATGATGCGAGAGAGAGGTGTTCCCGACAAGAACCGAGGGCCACCGAGGTTTCTCTGCGGAAAGGAGACCAAAGTATTACGTCAGAAGAACAAGAACAAGACCCAAAATGTTACAGAACAGTTAGAAAGACAAGAGAGTTGCTTACAGCTACAAGGGCAGGTTGTTTTCTCAGACAAAGCTTGGTGAGCCGGGTGAGAAGCAGAGACCTCATAGTGTTTCTTTTGTGAAAGACAGACAAATGAAACAAAACCCTAATTTGAGGGGCTGGTAATCTAGTGCTTCCACTAAAAAAATATATGTTTTGGCCTTGCCCACCAAGACTTATTAAGAGTGCTACCGTAAGATTTCTTTTGTTTTTAGTTTTAACTTTGATCACTGTATATACGGTTGTAAAAATGAGCGGTAACAATCTTAATTAGTGACAGACCATAACCTATATATCATCGTATTTATGAGTCCATCACTAGTAGTCTAGTATCATCGTATTATAAATTTCTAACAATACCCATATCTTCTTCTTCTTTTTTGTCCAGGGATTCGTATCTTAAACCTAATTAGATTATTCATGCTATCACTTTTATTTTTTGGAAAAATTGTTAAATCNTGGGTGAGAAGCAGAGACCTCATAGTGTTTCTTTTGTGAAAGACAGACAAATGAAACAAAACCCTAATTTGAGGGCTGGTAATCTAGTGCTTCCACTAAAAAAAAAAAATGATTTAGCCCTTGCCCACCAAGACTTATTAAGATTGTTACCGTAAGATTTCTTTTGTTTTTAGTTTTAACTTTTTTTTTTTTTTTTTTTTTTTTTAAAAATTTTTTTTTTTTTTTNAAGAGTGCTACCGTAAGATTTCTTTTGTTTTTAGTTTTAACTTTGATCACTGTATATACGGTTGTAAAAATGAGCGGTAACAATCTTAATTAGTGACAGACCATAACCTATATATCATCGTATTTATGAGTCCATCACTAGTAGTCTAGTATCATCGTATTATAAATTTCTAACAATACCCATATCTTCTTCTTCTTTTTTGTCCAGGGATTCGTATCTTAAACCTAATTAGATTATTCATGCTATCACTTTTATTTTTTGGAAAAATTGTTAAATCAGATTTTTAAAATAAAAAATAACTGTTTTAAGTGGATTCAAAGTATAAAAAACTGAAAATTACAACGTAAAAAAACTAATTAGAAAGTAGTTCTTGTCTATTCCCGTGTAGAGAACCAAATTTAAAAACATTGCTCATGGTGAACATCTGCAAACTGAACTAATTAAATCTGTTTTGTATCATCTTGTCTATCGTTTGAGCATCTCCNTAGATTTTTAAAATAAAAAATAACTGTTTTTGGTGAATTCAAAATCTAAAAAACGGGAAATTACAACATAAAAAACTAATTAAAGAGTAGTTTTTGTCTATTCCCGTGTAGGGAACCAAATTTAAAGACGTTTGTCATAGTGAACATCTCCTGGTAGGCAAATTGAACTAATTAAATCTGTTTTGTATCATCTTGTCTATCGTTTGAGCATCTCCTGATATTGGCTGTTCTCGCATTACACGTATCTCTACGNCTGATATTGGCTGTTCTCGCATTACACGTATCTCTACGTCCACAATTTCTCCTTGCCTCCACCCCTTAATTATGCATGCACTATCCCCTCCCAATTCCTTGTGAAGTCTATCAACAATGCATGCTATCATTCAGGTTACTGTCCCCACCTTTTCTCGGGTTTCAACTCAAGAAACTCGCCAGTATCCTTTCACATTACACATAACAATGAAATATCAGAAAAGACCATAAACAAAATCCATACCATCGGTAGAATACACCATGCGAAGGAACAACGTATATGAACAAATTTATCACAAGAAACACTATTTCCTTATGAATAATAAGGAGAATCAATAATAATATACATGCATGTACTATAAGATATCATTTGTTTTTGTCTCGTTTTCAACTTGTTACCTATCAAAAAAGGACAAGTAACAAGTTAAATGATGATATCATATGAAGATGAAATTGGATTCATCGACCAACAAAAAACAATAACAACTATTTATTTGTCTTGATCTATATATACAAAGTCTGTATATATAACCTAATGTTTTCTGTTGGATCTTTTTAATGCAGTATTATTGAAATTGAAAGTTAGTTCTAATTTCATTCAGTCGAATAATCCTAATAAAATAAAAATAACATGTTTATTTTATCAAATTCATAGTGGGTAGTTAGGAAAATATAGGGATCAATGCAAGTATATATCTTTTACATGAAAAGCAAAATAAAAAATTTAGACAAAACAAAGCTGCAAGTCAGTGACAATATCTATCATCTTCTTGGGCATCGAACAAACATTCTTCTTTTTCTTTGTCCTTTTTCTTTTCGATTTTAGCAATTTTACACTTTTTCTTTTAGATTTACGTTTTTGTTTTCATACTCTATTATTGTAATCATCATTACAAAGTGTTGAGTTGTTTTATCAAATGTAATAGTTGGTATCTAACTATTATACAATAATAACATACAAAGACAAATAGTTTACAAACAAAAATATTAATGTACATATATATCAAAGGGAACTATTTTCATCAAGACAGAGTAAGATTCTTTAATTGGTCTACACAAAGAAACAAGGTTATAAGATGGTTTTTTAAAAAATGGTGAAATGAAAAAATTAAAATATCATCAAAATTAATTTAAAATCGTGAAAGATTCCTTGATCTAATTAATCAAAGGTCTAGAATTCAATTCATAAGAAAATCAATTTATATATATTATATATATATAAATGAATTTATATATAGCAGAAAAAATTGTTTATCGTAATTTCAGAAATATAAATAAACATATTTATAGTGAATATGGTGCGTAGTAAACATATATATGTTGTTGAGTTTTGTGAATCGATTATATTGTATGTTATGTTATTTTATATGTAATACAAAAAGATTTATTTATCAGAAGGAAAAAAAAAACATGCAGGCATATAGAAGTACAATACAAATAGAATTATTTGTCGTGATTTCCTAAACAAAATAGAGATGGTCATCGTAAACATGGTGCAGAGGTAAACATCGGTTGATTTATAACACATAAAAGTTTCAAAAAAAATTCTCAAACTCAGATTGTAAATGGGAACAAAAATATCAACAAGCTTACGGGGCCCCATCGGGTGACGTGTGAAGAAGGAAGATTATTATAGGGATCGGAAAAAAAAACAAAAAAAAAAGAAAGAAGAGTTCACACGTGTGCACGCGCGACAGACAAAAGACATAAGTGGTCACCCGTCACGTGCGGGCTAAAGTCATACCCACTTGTTTTTGTCTAATCCACGTGGCCCTCTTTTATTTAGTTCCTCTTCTGTCTTTTTCATTTTCTCCAACATTTTTTTCTATCTTTTTCTTATTTTTTCAGAAAAAAACATCGCTATTTCAGATATGTTTCTTCGTAAATCGTTACAACACACAACCATATCATTTAGGTGGCAAATTTTTATATTTTGTAATTATAAATAATCTGTAAGAACTCATTATTACACCTACGAGTTATGTCCCATAGATATTCAACATTAGTTGAATATTGTCTTTCGTTCCAATTTTTTTTTTCTAGCATATGTAATCTCTTCAATATAAAATGAGACTTTTCAAAAGAATTGATGTGCCTCAAATTTCGAAATCGAAATATAAATTGATATGGTTTCACATGCTATATAAACACAAACATCGTGTTTTGAAAATAAATCTCTTCCTTAAAGACCGAATGTATATAAAGAAAAAAAAATGTATATAAAGATAAAATTCATTCAGAACTATTGTCGTTAACGTATTGATACATCAAAAAGTTTAGAAATTAGATACGCATACAAAATAAACATTCATATAAAATAAATGATACGATCAGATTTTTTATAATCAACCAAATTCGTTGGGATTTTTTCTTAGCTAGAATGAAATATTTGACCAGAATATAAAAACTAAAGCATTTGTAATTAAGCTATAAGATCCTGATTAGCTATGTACTTGCATATTTCACATGCTATATAAAGATAACTCTATACATGAGCTGTGTGGTTTGAAATGGCGCTTAAGGGATTTCTGACCAAACCATAAATGAATTTAATGGATTAAGGCATACTGAGTGCATGAGTACGACGAGTCGTGCATGAATGGTTGTTATGGGTCAGGCCATGTCCCTTGAGTATTTATTATCAGGTATACGTAAACTTATAGTATAGTTTTCTTGTATGCATATGTAGCTGTCCAATTGCTTTTATTGATTGATATGTTCACCAACTTCTTGCTTATATGTCCACCTGCACAATAATGTTTCTAAAAACAAGATTATATGATATATCTTTTTCTTGACATCTTAAATTGTTTGGAATGTTAGCGAGCTCTCTTAAATTTTGTCGATTTAGCGGATCACTGATCCGAATACTATTTGATTAACATAGGCGAAATTTCTATATGACACACTTAATCATGAATTTGAATTTGAATGTAACTATATATATAACACAATGGGGGGGGAGGTGGGGAATTCTGAATTCACCAAGTGAACCTTGGTGTAAGTCATGACTTACTTTTAAAATATGATATTATTAAGGGTTTGCTCTAGATTGGAAGAGATTACGGGCCAGAGATTCGATATGGCTATATATATGAATTAATATTACAAAAAAAAAAAACTAACTACGTTATTATATATCGAGTGGTGTAACAATATCTATGATTGATTTGCATGCATAATTCAAAGAAAACTATATTTGGACGTTATGCTTACAACTGATTAATTATTTCTGGTAATAGTTTTCGTTAAGTGATATTACTAGTGTGGCTTATGCTCCCTTTGTATAGGAAACAAACTAGTGGCTATAGATTAGCCCTTTATCTCTTCTTAAATATTGATTTATAAGTTTACCAAAGTGTACTTGTCAAAATAAGCATGCTTTAATAGCTTTATTAGTGTATCGTATCTTAATGCTATGATTAGGCTATTATTATTAAACCCTTTTTTATTTATAGACTTAGACGATGAATTCATATTTAGCTTCTGACTTAATTAAGTGGGTTAGAATTATCACTTTAACATAATATAGTATAACTAAGTAGTGGTATACGTAATCAAGAATGATATATGAAGATTTTTAGCATGCGTATAATCCAATTGTAATCTTTATAGTCGCAATTGGGACAAATCAAGCCAACTAAATGAAGATAAAATAAATAAAAAATGTTACTAGTAAAAAGGAGAATCAAATTATTGGATACTCTTGTCCATGCTAGTTGAGACCATGTCTCTTTCACTCTTGTCCCCTATCTTATTGACCACGATTAGTAACATCAAATCAATTACATCTTACTTTTTTCCTAACTTTAAAATTTTAAAGTAAGATTAAAGGAAAGTAAAACTACAGAAACGTTGATAAGCTAATTCCAATTTGGAGGCAGATTGTGCAAGTGTGGTCACTGGTTAGCTAGTGAACTTGACAATGATACAGTTAGCTTTCTTGAAAAATTAGTTACATAACTTTAACAACGGATATTAATCTATGACTTTTGATTTAATAACCAAAAGATTGTCCAAATTAATATTGGCATCCGATAAAACATCGACTGATTTTGCCAATCAAACTATTCACAGTGTTTAACCATAAATGGAAACGATAAAAAATTTCAATGAATAACGATATTAAAATATTTACAAGAGAAAATACGGAAAAAACATAAAAACAAGAAAATGATTGTATTGCTACTAGTTATGCAATTAATAATTGTTGTATGTATTGTTACACTGATTGTCATCGTTTTTGTGATTAATAATTGTTGTATATATTTCAGTATATTGCTAGGGGTTTAGGTTGATTGGTTGGTAATTCAATAAAAACTTATAAACAGTAAAAAGTTTGATCCAAAATAATGAAAACAGACACTGATTTAAAAGAGTGGAACCCATCAGGTGACAGAAAACAAAATTCAACTTCCCTTTGCTGTCCTAATTGATGACAAAAGAGTTGAAATTTCTGCCTTCAACTTTTTCCACAAATCTCCAAAAATCTAAGATCTTCCATCTCTGGCGCCTCTTGATTTTCAAAGTTGAAGTTAATCAAAGTTATTAACCAATCCAAATCATAATTAGTAGTTGATTCAAAAACATAGCTCACATTAACACATACACTTATATAACGACCAAAACATTAAAAATTAATCCACCCCAAAACCAGTAACACTAATTATTACTAGTATTATAAACTAAATTGCATATTAATTTCGAAACTTGTAACTTAGTGGTTTGTGCCGTCACTGTATCATCGTTCACCTAGAAATGATACGAGTTGTGTTCATTCGAGTAGTTTCATAAACGGGAAGCTCTTCTTGAAACTTGTCGATCCCAATAACCGACAAATGATCCAACTCAAATAAATCATCCTCGTCTTCTTCTTCGTCCGAAACCTCATCTTTGTTATTATTCTTTTGGTAAGTTCTCAAAAGCTCCTTCGCTGCTTCCATCACACGTCGATTCTCCTCCCTCACTCTGATCTCAAGAGACTTTCTAGTCGACTCACGATCCTTGTATTTGGAAATAGACTCTTCTTCGTCGATGAATCGTACAGAACGTTTCGACTTTTCGCTGGACGATGGAGTCTTGCTCAAGCAAGATCTTGAAAAGGAAGAAGCAGAGGAGCATGTTGAGGAAGCAGAGACATTGGTGACTCCAGTGTTGATTCTGGTAGGTTTCTTTGTGTTTCCGGTGAAGATAGAGTTGAGGAAAGTAGCAAGACGACCTCCCGGAGATATCGGTTGTTTAACTTTCTTGAGATCAGAGTAAATCTTCGAAGCTTTTGATTTGGTTCTGATGAAGCTTCCTTGTTGTTGTTGGTCTGGTTTAGGTGTGGTTCGAATCGGTTTAGGATGATGATGAGGAATGGATTTAGATCTTTTGTAGAAAGAATCAGACTCTGAAGATGAGAAACCACTTGAGTCAGAGGAGCTTGAGCTTGAGTGTTTGAAGAAAACCGGTTCTGTGAGTTTCTGGCTTCTAGATCTAACCAAATCTTGGTCGGTTTGGTGGCGGTTAAGGAAGAGAGAGCTTGTACGGTTTTGGTATTGTTGTTTTTTGGTTTTGATGGGGGAGAAGTTGTTGTTGTTGTTGGATTTTGTAGTGGAGGAGTCGTCGATGGATTTGTAGATTTGGTCGAGGAGTGTAGAGGAGAAAGAAGGATGATGATCTCGATCTTGACGACTACGAAGATGATGACGATCTTTTGAGTTGTTATAACTCCAAGGATCCATTTTTGTATAATGATATAGTGTTTAAGAGGCTTGATGTGTTTATGGAGGATTTTTTAGAATGATGAAGAGAGTTTTGGTTTGTTCTTTTCTTTCTCTATGAGTTTGGTTTTGTGTTTTTGAGAGTTGAGAGAGAGAGAGGGAGTGTGGAGGAAGAAGAAGGGAGAAGTGTGAAGAGGGGTCTTATCAGGGGATTCAGGGGAATGGTATTTATTTTCACTATTTGCCTATGTGGAATTGGGTGCCAGGTTGGAATATAGTTGTTGGCAACAATTTTATTTGTTTTTTTTTTTACTCACCAAATTATTAATTATTTTTTGTTCAACATGGATTTATGGGGGTAAGGAGGAGTAATTTTTTTTCTTTTTTTTTAGTTATCTGATAGATTGATATAACATAACCAAGTAAAAACCAGAGAAACAAACCATAGGTGAAAAGAACTATAGAGGTGAAACAAAAAAAATTACTATCTTAACAATAAAGATATCTAGATCATCATTGGTGTCTCTTGAAGAATTCGAGGTTGTAACTAATTAGATCCTCCAAATAATAGGTAGGATTGGTAATTAGATCTGTTAACACATTTTTAAAGATTTCTCAGACAATAAAATTGGATACAGGGTGAACAACTCAAAATTTGAAAATATGCTAAAAATGAAATTGTTATTTTTACCATATTTTCAAATTTTCGTTTTTTTCGTTTATCGGGTTTAAGTTATATATCCATCATCAGATCATTGGTCTTGAATAGTTATTGTGACCAACTATATAAAAAAGGAGAGTTTAGTAATAAGAAAATAAGAATTTAAAAAGAGATTTGATATGTAAGGTTTGTACTCGTCTATATAAAACACCTACTTTTACAAAAAAACATTGTTGTTTAGTTGGTAGTGACTGTATGTTATAGTTAAAGTTTAGTTGATCTCTGCTTTAACAAAAACTAATTACATATTTGTTTTAAAGTTGAACGGGTTAAAACAAGATGTTTGTACCTCCTGACAAGTTTTAATTTTCCTTTAAGACAAAAGTTAATTGTATATTACGGAAGGAAGAAAAATCGTTGGTTCATATAAGACTACAGCAAATCCAATACTGATACTTGGGTCCATTACAACTTTATTACCTTCTTCAAATTTATATTCATTAATCGTAATTGTACTACTATCTATTTTAAAATACTATGTATGGAATTCGTACGTTAGCAATTTAAGTAGAAAAGTTTAGAAAAATATCTAAAAATACCAAAAGTAGTTTTTTGTTACAAATAGCACAAATTATTGTGTGAAAAATGTACTTCTTAATTATTTTTAAGAGTTAGATTTCTCCCATTTAAAATGATTTTGAATGATTTTAACTACTTAGAAATTCTCATATATTTAAGAATAAAAGTATAAACTCAAATATATAAAATAATTAAGACTTATAGTTTAGTGGTTTGTGCTAGTACCATTATTATATTATTGTCTGTATTCAAATTCAGCATAATACATATTACTAAACTGTTGATAAAAATAAATGGAATCATGTAAAAAGAAAAAAAAAAACCCTAAATGTACAATTAGTAGGTTGTTTTAAAGATGATGTAAATATATTAATACTGTTACATTCAAAATGGATGCACAATTTGTCAAACTTTGTAGACTAGGAGCTAGCTAGAGCAAGAGACAAGAAAAGCTAAAGTAATGACGAATGTATTTAGAAACCCTAGGAATTATAGATATATATAGGAATTGCTTTATACAAACGTAAATGGTGCGATGTGTGAATCAAAGTTGGTTAAAAGAAAGACTTTTTAGACGTTAGAGAATGAATAGTCAAGTAATGCGGCTAAGAGGCTCAATCACATAATAATTTGACCTAACACCAAACAAACACTTCTCATGAACAGAAATTATGTTGCAAGCCACTCACCACCTTGGGTAAACCATTTTATTGCAAATTTTTACTTTTAAATCATGTGATTAAGTGTTGGTTGGTTTAGTATGTTTTAAATATCTCTGTTTATCTCAAAAAAACGAGAAGGAAATGTTAGGTCACAATTGTCAGGGTATTATATACTTGGTAGGTTGTTAATAAAGGTTTTTCTTCTATATATATATCAAAAATAAAGGTTTAGTTACTACAAGAAAATGGTTATTGAAATGTTTAATAATTTAGTGATGATGTTTTATGGCCTAGATGGGGTGTGAATGAAATTATTTGAAAATTCAGGTTTTAATTTCACACACTCAAAAACTGAAAACAATATATATATATATATATATATATATATATATATATATATATA
>OVAP01008232.1:0-10078 GCA_900406295.1 Aurinia saxatilis
AAGAAAAATACATCAGTATTTCCCTCCCCCAGACTTGAACTTCACTGTCTCCAGTGAGTAAAGATCTCGAGGAGAGAGAGGTGTCGATCGACACCAGTGGGATCGAACGACAAAAATGACTGTCGATTGACACAAAATATCACTGGCCACAAAATCGGATTTATTTTGAAATAATCCGTTTTCTTTTATTTTATAGTATAAAAACCGTATAAAATAATATATAATAGTAAAAATCATGAAAATAATTTTTAAAATCGTAGAAAATTCAAGCAGATTTAATAAAATTAAAATCACAATTTTTGAAAATCCGAATAATTTTTGGAAATTCAAAAACTCCAAAAAGAATAGAAATAAATAAGATAAAGAGTAGAAAACTCACAAATGGGTTGCCTCCCACCAAGCGCTTAATTTAGAGTCATTAGCCCGACTATGTGCATGAGTTTAGACCGGTGGTGGAGCGTCTAACGGAATGGAGCCTCCGCTAGGTACTTTGTGTTGAGCAAAGTAGTGTTTGATTTGTTGACCGTTCACCACAAACTCCTCGCCTTTGGAATTTTCAAGCACCACAGCACCATACGGTCGAACGGATGTGACTTTGAAGGGACCGGACCAGCGAGAACGCAACTTCCCAGGGAACAAATTCAAACGAGAATTGTAGAGAAGGACCTGGTCATTTGGTTCGAAGATACGGCGGAGAATCTTGCGATCATGTCTAGCTTTGGTGCGTTCCTTGTAGATCTTCGAGTTCTCATTGGCAAGGTGTCTGATTTCGTCTAACTCATTCAGCTGTATCAATCTCATTTCCACAGCTGGTTTGATGTCGAAGTTGAAGTGCTTGATTGCCCATTTAGCCTTGTGCTCGAGCTCCACCGGAAGATGACATGCTTTCCCATAAAGCTAATGAAATGGTAGTCCATGACCCGTGACCATGGATGTATCTAGCTTGCAGCACATCCATCCGATCTTGTCCCGTGACTCGTAACCACGTCCAGCTCACCGTTTCACCTCGAACGCACGTTCCGCGACTTCGGATAGAGCTTAGATCACATTTCCGCGAGCTGAATGCATCCCACGAACCACGACATGGGCTGGCTCGCATGCTCACCCATCCGCCTTGTTCCCCCGACCTGAGGAACCCGTGTGGCTCGCCTTTGCCGTTCAAGCTCATGTCCTGCGACCCAGCGATGGCATGGCTTGTCATTTCTCTTCGACGACATGACTCCCGCGACCCGACGACAACTTCAGCTCGCCTCTCTTCCCTACACGTCCATCCCGCGACCTCCAGACCGGAGCAGGTGGCACACAAAGTTTTACCTATGTAATTCTAACTGCAAGTGCACAGCAACTAATCTTTTATACTACTTAAGGATCGAATCCTCAAACAACGAAATAAATATGCAAACTAATTTAATAAATTCTAAATGAATGCAAGGCAATTGGTTTTAATATTTTCTACTGTAAGCAGACACTAGGTGATTTTTTAGAAGGGTTTTTATCAATTTAAATAAATGCTAGGCTTGAGAACTTAAACTAAGAATCAATTCTGAACAATGCTATGGACAGTGTCGATCGACACTCATGTGGTGTCGATCGACACTCGACGTACAAAAATTATGAAACCTTTAACTCTTGAACTTGAATCAATCTATCGAGCAAACCCAACTCTCGCTAAGATCTACAACTTAATTTAAACCCTAGAACAGCCAACTCTCGCTGAGAAATCCTATGAATTCAAATTAGCATTATCAAACATATTCAATTTGTTCACTAGCAATTCTACACCAAATCTCTTTGAGAGAAGAAACCTAGCTCTCCTAAATCTGTTCCAGCAATTTATTAGCACTCTCATGCATAATAAATTCCCTATTATCATATACTCTAGATGGCCAACCTAAAGCAAAACATTAAGAACAACCTAAGAGAAGAGTTAAATCTATGGCACATAATTTAAGCTATTGGTAACAGAAAATCATCAAAGATCAAGAATCCTAAACCTAACTAACAAACTACTCAGACATAACTAAACAATTCATGATGTAAATCAATAGAACAATAAACTGAATAATACTTTATAGAAATTAAAAAGAGGGTTTAGAGAATTCTTCTCCCTTACAAAACTCTAAAGAATATGAATATTGTATGAGCCTAAACAATGGCTGTAGAAAAGTATATATAAGGTTCAGGACGAATTTTAGGTTTAAGGAATTAGCATAAAAGAATTAGGGAAAAATCTTGGTTTTTGGACTATAATAATAGTAATATAGACTCTAAAATAAATAGAATTATAAGTTTATTATGATAAAAAGTGATAAAATATGAGATATATCAGCAGCTCGCATGTTGGGTACATGAGCTCGTCCCGCGACCTGCACATAGCATGGCTCGCATGTGTTCACCTTGAACACACTCCCACGAGCCAAACCACTCATATTGCTCGCGTTTAGTGTGTAAGAACTTGTTCTGCGACCCACGTGCATTGTTGGTCGCATGTCTTTTCCTCGAACATGCTCCCGCAAGCCAAATCAATTGTATAGCTCGTAGTTTGTGAATAGGAGCTTGTTCCGCGACCCACGTGCATTGTGGGTCGCACGTCTTCTTTCCGAATGCGTTCTTGCAACCCGAACATGCATCGTGGGTCGCAGGACAACGTCAATTCTCAAGGTTCAATGTCATTCCGTGGATCGTATCAAACCAAGTGCTTAGTTCCAATGAGAATATGATCTACGAAGTAACATCAACTTACACTATCACGAAATGCGACCTACGTGTCTGATTACACTCTCAACAGGCTAAACCGGCCGATATTCCATCATGGGCCGATATCCGAGCCAAGCCTTTCAACAGATCATACTAGAAGATTCGTGGACGTATCTACGGAAAAGGAAGTCTTCCTTCATTTTACGACAAGAAGGAAAGTTGTTGAAGGATCAATGGAGAAAAGGATATTTCTCCGATTCACATCGGAGAAATGGAAGTTATCTAAGAAGCAGTCTACGAAGAAATGGAAGGAAGCCCATGATAAGCCCTACGACCTAAGACGGTTTAGCTGCAAGTATATATATCTTGCTAGTCATAACTTACATTGTATCTGGAAATCTCTTAGCCTCTCGAACCCTAGAGAGCTCTAGCAATAAAATTCATGATTCATCTATATTTTATCTTTCGTTCATCTTTTCTTCCGTTTCTGTTTTCTGTCATCGAATTCTGTCCATTCTCCCTGCTTTCTCCATTTTTATACTTACAAGTGATTTGTACAGAAAGATAGCCGACGATCCCTCAAAATTTTCGTTTTTACAAGTTTGTAGTTGTGTGAGTTTCGGTACACACAATTTGGCACCGACTGTGGGGAATCATCGACTGTTCCACACGTAGAATCTCTTGTAACCCACGACAAACATGGCAGGGGAAGAACAAACTACCCATCAATCCAACCCGGATGGATCCATAGTGATTCCATAACAAAACGGACGAATCAAGAACGGAAGCCATCCAAACGGTCCGACCATGCAGATTCCACTCAACGGAGGAGGTCTGACCACGCAGATTCCATTAAACGGAGGAGGAGACAGAATCGTCAATCCTCAAACTGACTTTGCAGAAGTCAACACCTTGCTCAACAACTTGCTTACACGCTTCTTGAAGCAAGACAATATCAACCAATCCATCGCGGATAGGTTGAAGGAACTCTCTGTCCGAAACCAACCTCGGAAGGCTTCAAGAAGGCTGTTCAACTTACCACCTCTCGATCTCACAAGACAGACGGCTCACAGGAACATTGTCGCTCGAATGGAGCAACCACAAGGATTGGAGAAAACTATCGACCTCACCAAGGATACTCCGGTGATCAACAGGCAACCTCAAGCCCACCTTCGAACACTCAACAATCGGAGCACACAATATAGCCTGAAGATCGAGGTGAAGAAGTCTTTGAAGAATACTCTGACGACGATCAGCTCAGAGAGCATAAGGAAAAAATCCTCCGACTCAGAGCATCCCTCCGCAGAACAGAAGCTACTATCCAAGATGTGCGTTCGCAGATCCACAAGGTAACCAGCTGCGCATCAGAAATCGACCGCGTTCTCGAAAAATCACAGATGACTCCCTTCACTCGGAGGATCACAGAAGCTCATATCCCAGATCCCGGAAAAGTCAGAATCCCCTTCTACACAGGACGACCGATCCAAGAGAGCACCTAACATCCTTCCGAATCTCCATGAACAGGGCCAAATTCCCATGGGGATGCGAAAACACTGGTTTATGTATTATCTTCGTCGAGAATCTCAAAGGACCAGCTCTGCAATGGTTCTCTCGGCTGCCGAGGAATTCCATCGACAACTTCCGTGAGCTCACTACAACCTTTCTAAAGCATTACTCCATCTTCATGGGGCATAAAATCACCAATGCTAACTTATGGTCGATCACTAAAGGTTCGACAGAATCTCTCCGATCCTACATCACAAAATTTAAAACTTTTATCTCGCAGGTCGAAGGCATGAGCGACCAGGCAGCACTTCGTGTACTCAAGCAAGGCTTGTGGTACGAATCAGAATTCAGGAAGGACTTGGCTCATCACACTCCGTCAACGATTCAAGATGCCTTGCATCTCGCCTCATACATCATAAACGAAGAAGAGATGCAAATCCTCCGAGCTAGGCACGTTCCAGCTCGCATTCCGTGATCAACTCAATCGCCCACCGGCTAGCATAACACAAGAAGGCCTCCTTCGGCATCCATCTACGTCCATCACGAAGGTCCTGGCTCGCACAACTAGTTGATCAACAACGGAGAAAATAGTCCCCAAGGAACTGCGAGGAATTCTGGACGTGGCGGTGGCCGAAGCTCAAGACGTGGACGTGGACGTTCGGAAGGATGGACAAACAACCGTACAGGCTACGACGAGAATGCATACTGCAAACTCCACCAAAACAAAGGTCATTCAACACAAAATTGCAGGACTTTGGCCGCGGAACTCACCAAGAAACTCCTCGCAAGACATCTCGGTAATACTGTCCATATCAAAGATTTTATTCGTGATACAGGTGACGATCTTCCGAAGGAGCAACTTAAACGGAACAGGTCCGACGACGAAGACCAGAACGACGGTTCACGCCAGAGAATCAACATGATCAGGGGCGGATCACAAAACTGTCTCGACACTGTCTCGACACTGTCTCGTCCATCAAAGCTTTCCAACGAAAAGCCGTTGTGGCATCCTTCCAGACTTACGAACCCAAACATCCGGAGTGCACCATATCTTTAACGAAGAAGGATGCTAAAGGAATTGATCAACCACACAACGATCCTCTCGTCATCAAGCTCATAATCAACAACTTCACCACTAGTAGGATCTTGATCGACACAGGAAGCACCGTAGATGTCATCTTCCCCGACACCTTGCGTCGAGTGAAAGTCGATCCTTCAGACATCATGATAGCTCCTCGGCCACTCATTGGATTTTTCGGAGAGACTTCTATGACAATCAGCACAATCAACTTGCCAGTTCAAGCCAGACGAGTCACAAAGATAGTCAAGTTATTGGTTGCCGATCATCCAGCAATCTACAATGCAATCCTTGGAACACCTTGGCTCAACTCAATGCGTGCAGTCCCATCGACTTACCATCTATGCGTGAAGTTCCCAACACCATCCGGAGTCAAAACCATATGGGGAAGTCAAAAGGAATCGTGTATATGCCTGCTCGAAGAACTCCAACATCACAATCCGAATCGGAACAACGACGAGGATGAGAAACCCGTTAAGAAGCATAGGATGAAGGATCCACCCAACACATCCGATGCTCCGAGCACAGACATCCAGCCTCGGACAGATGCTTAGCCCAACATAAGCAATGCTAATGAACTACGAGCCGACTTGATCCCTTTCGAGGGTACGCAGGCAGCTCATCCTTGTGATGAGTTCAGTTGACCCCTCCGATAAAAAGGGCGGGGGGGGGGGGGGGGGGGNAGAGTATACTCATATACTACTACTCATTTTCACGGCCAGCAAAAATTTTCCGCAAGTAACCATTTTAACGGACTACGTCAACCCACTCATCACCAATCCAGGTACTACAAAACAATCCATTCCTTACATACTTCAATTTTTTACACTTTGCTAGGATATAGCTCAAAAATTTATGTCTGAAACAAGATTCCGCGACCTGAGATCAGCTCCAGGTCGCGAAACCACGAACAAAGACATGTTCCGCGACTCAAGATCACTCGTGGGTCGCTGAACACACGCATGCTCCCATCCCGCGACCCGAAGCTACTCCTGGGTCGCGGGAACAACGGAGAAACATCATCTCGCGACCCAAGATCATTCGTGGATCACAAAAACAACTCACAAGCAACGTTCCGCAACCTGGAACCTTTCGTGGGTCGCGAAACACACTCTCACTCTCATCCCGCGACCTGAAGCCATACGCAGCTCGCAGAAACGACATCCATACATCATTCCACGACCCGGATGCATTTGTGGGTCGCGGAAACGACATCCAGTCATCATTCCGCAACCCGAATGCATTCTGGGTCGCGGAAGCGACAGAAGGACATCTTCCCGCGAGCTGGAGATCATTCTGGGTCGCGGAAATTTCACTTAGACAAAGTTCCGCGACCCATAAACCCCTTCTGGACGCGGAACACAACTCTAATGCATATCCGCGATCTGAGAACCACTCCGGGTCACATAAACATAATTTACAACATCTATCTTGTGACCTTCAAACACACTTGGGTCGCACGTCACGAGTTCATAAGGATCTCCGCGACTAACATTTCATCGTACGTCAACTGATCCGACTCTAACAACAACACCTACATCTCTCCGATGTACTGATACGGTCGTGATCTCAATTTTAACTTCAACATCTTCTCAACAGGGAAGAGGTTGAGTTCGAGATAGGATCATGATGTACGCTACTTCGATGATAATCCCAAACGGGAGCCCTTACAACGCAAACTATCATCGGAGACTTAACATGAGAGTTAATGTTCTTATCACAGCTCACTATGGGCGTATCAAAACGCCACCATTGTTGATGGCCACAACATTGTAAACACCCGAGTACGTCAACACCTCTTAAGGTAGCGCACGCGACAATTTGTTTATCGGAAGTATTCTTGCTAGAGGACATAGCAGGGGTTCGGAAGAAACATTCGTCTTGAAAACCCAGCTTAACCGAACATTGGTCACGAACATCTCAAAGGCACATCCTCAACGCAACGTCGCAAGGTGGGATATTTGGTTTATGCATTTTCTTTCCGGAAAAAGCAAGATTTCTCCGATCAAGTGACCCATCGAAACCCAATCAATGCATTGGTCTTAGGTAGCAAAAAATCACCAAGCAGCTAGCATAACCATGCAAGCATTATTAGAGCACATAATCGCTAACTTTGCTCTCTCTCATTTGTTAGTCATCTTACTGATTCACCAATCGAAACCCAGTTAACACACTGGTTGCGACATCCCACGGGCTCATCCTCGACGCAACGTCGCGAGGCGGGATAATTTGTTTTATGCATTTTCTTTCCGCAAAAAGCAAGATTGCTCTGATCAAGTGACCCATCGAAACCCAATCAACGCGTTGGTCTTAGAGAGCCAAAATCACCAAGCAGCCAGCATAAAAATGCAAGCATTGCTCAAGAACATAATCACAAACTTTCCTCTCTCTCATTTACCAGTTATCATACTGGTTCAAACAAACATAAGTCACAAATCAAAGACTATGTCATCGAAACGCAACTAACACGTTGGTCTCAAGAAAAAAATTTCAGCAAGTGGCTAACATAACCGCACGAGCACTGCTCTAACGCACCATCGCAAACCTTGCTCGTGCACATTCACCATTCAATCTTTAGATCACATGACCAACGAGTCATCAAACATATTCAAGACATTA
Organism: Aurinia saxatilis; assembly: GCA_900406295.1. Taxonomy (NCBI): domain Eukaryota; kingdom Viridiplantae; phylum Streptophyta; class Magnoliopsida; order Brassicales; family Brassicaceae; genus Aurinia; species Aurinia saxatilis. The sequence goes on from OVAP01008232.1 coordinate 7,901, forward strand.
TCTGAAAAGTCATAAGCCGAATTATCAAATTCGCTGATACATCAAAATTATCCGAAGGCTATCTCATAGAAATGAGTTCAAGAGTTCAACAGCTTATCGACGCAATCGTAAAACGGATAAAGCCATCCTTGCACAAAACAACACGAGTTATCAAACACAGCAAAATCAAGTATCAAATAGGAAATCATATGCCAAGTCTACAAGACAAACGAAAACGTAAATCAACGGACAGATGTCTACAACGACAAATCCTCGTCCACAAAACATTTTTGTCGCTCATCCAACTTCACGACATGTTTCACGACTCATACGATGACTTATGAGTCACATATCACCTTCGGAAACATGTCCCGTGACCCACAAAACCTTTGGGTGGCTAATCCGACTTAACAGCATTTTTCACGACTCATACTATGACTTATGAGTCGCACATCACCTTCCTAAACATGTCCCGCGACCCACAAAACATTTAGGTCGCTCATCCAACTTCACGTCATGTTTCACGACTCATACGATAGCTTATGAGTCGCATATCACCTTCGGAAACATGTCCCGTGACCCACAAAACCTTTGGGTCGCTCATCCGACCTCACGGCATGTTTCACGACTCATACGATGACTTATGAGTCGCACATCACATTCAGAAAAATGTCCCGCGACCCATAAAACCTTTGGGTCGCTCATCCGACTTCACGGCATGTTTCACGACTTATACGATGACTTATGAGTCGCATATCACCTTCGGAAACATGTCCCGCGACCCACAAAACATTTGGGTCGCTTATCCGACTTCACAACATGTTTCACGGCTCATGCGATGACTTATGAGTTGCACATCACATTCAGAAAAATGTCCCGCGACCCAGAAAACCTTTGGGTCGCTCATCCGACTTCACGGCATGTTTCACGACTTATACGATGACTTATGAGTCGCATATCACCTTCGGAAACATGTCCCGCGACCCACAAAACCTTTGGGTCGCTCATCCGACTTCACGACATGTTTCACGGCTCATACGATGACTTATGAGTCGCATTTCACCTTCGGAAACATGTCCCGCAATCCACAAAACCTTTGGGTCGCTCATCTGACTTCACGACATGTTTCACGGTTCATACGATGACTTATGAGTTGCACATCACATTCAGAAAAATGTCCCACGACCCAGAAAACCTTTGGGTCGCTCATCCGACTTCACGGCATGTTTCACGACTTATACGATGACTTATGAGTCGCATATCACCTTCGAAAACATGTCCCGCGACCCACAAAACATTTGGGTCGCTTATCCGACTTCACAACATGTTTCACGGCTCATACGATGACTTATGAGTCGCACATCACATTCAGAAAAATGTCCCGCGACCCAGAAAACCTTTGGGTCGCTCATCCGACTTCACGGCATGTTTCACGACTTATACGATGACTTATGAGTCGCATATCACCTTCGGAAACATGTCCCGCGACCCACAAAACATTTGGGTCGCTTATCCGACTTCACAACATGTTTCACGGCTCATGCGATGACTTATGAGTTGCACATCACATTCAGAAAAATGTCCCGCGACCCAGAAAACCTTTGGGTCGCTCATCCGACTTCACGGCATGTTTCACGACTTATACGATGACTTATGAGTCGCATATCACCTTCGGAAACATGTCCCGCGACCCACAAAACATTTGGGTCGCTTATCCGACTTCACAACATGTTTCACGGCTCATGCGATGACTTATGAGTTGCACATCACATTCAGAAAAATGTCCCGCGACCCAGAAAACCTTTGGGTCGCTCATCCGACTTCACGGCATGTTTCACGACTTATACGATGACTTATGAGTCGCATATCACCTTCGGAAACATGTCCCGCAACCCACAAAACCTTTGGGTCGCTCATCCGACTTCACGACATGTTTCACGGCTCATACGATGACTTATGAGTCGCATTTCACCTTCGGAAACATGTCCCGCAATCCACAAAACCTTTGGGTCGCTCATCTGACTTCACGACATGTTTCACGGTTCATACGATAACTTATGAGTCGCACATCACATTCAGAAAAATGTCCCACGACCCATAAAACATTTGGGTCACTCATCTGACTTCACGGCATGTTTCACGACTTATACGACGACTTATGAGTCGCATATCACCTTCGGAAACATGTCCCGCGACCCA
>OVAP01008233.1:0-10077 GCA_900406295.1 Aurinia saxatilis
CGCCTTTTTGACATTGACTGGTAAGTGTTTTGTATTTTGTTCTATTTGAACGACTGTCGGGGGTTTGATATATTGGCGCAGTTCTTATTTTTCTCAATGCTTGTAGGTTACAAGAGACAAGAAGTGTTGGGACAAAATTGTAGATTTCTGAGTGGGGTTGATACAGATTCATCAGTACTACACGAGGTAGTGATTTNTGTTGTAGTTACGAATGTTTTTTCATGGGTTCAGATGAAGGAGTTCATCTTAAAGGGACAATCATGCACAGTGCAAGTACTAAATTACAGGTTGAAGATTTTACTTCTTCCAAACATTTTGCGAGGGAATCTATGTGTCTTTGTTTTTTTTGGCTGATCATTTACGTTTTATCAGTAACAGGAAAGATAAGAGCACATTCTGGAATCTTCTTCACATCTCACCAGTTCGTAATGCTTCAGGCAAGGTAAATCCATTTTTGTGTTACGTCCCGTTTATGCAAAAACATGTCTTATTGAAAAAAAAGTATGGTTTCAAATTTCGATTCAGTTTTTAGTAGAATATATCTTTCAATTGAGATTTCGATTTGGTTAGTACGGATATGAAAGGTTTATTTTCTCATTCGTTTTATGTTTGGGTCAGTTTAACAATTGGGCATGAAACATTGTGATTAGGATTTTTTTTTTGAAATAAATTGTGATCAGGGATTTGTTACAAAAAGACACTTTGCAGGTTTGAGAATTCAGCAAACTGATTTCTCTGTCTTTATATATATTTTGCTTCAGACGGCATATTTTGTAGGTGTTCAGGTTGAAGCAAGTTGCAGAAATACTGAAAGTAAGGAGCTGAGACCGGAGACGACGCAATTGAGTGTGGTAGGTGCGGTTAGAGTTGCAGTTAGGAGCTCATTCATGGTGACATGCTAATACAAGCCACAAAGAAAGGAAACATGCCTCATAGAAAGATGTAAAAGGAGTATGAACTGAATTCAATATACATCTTTACTATGTATAATCATTATTGTACATGAATAAAGTCTTCACTATGATCAGTAAAACTTGGTTCGGGCTATTTAGCACAGTCCTTTATGGCTTTATGTATGGAATTTTCTAAACCATGTTCTCATCTTCTCCTCAAAAAGGGATTAAAAGCGAGTTGTGGAGAAAAAAATGAAAATATCGTAGTGGAGAATCGTATAAATGATTTGATGATGATTTTTTTCTTTGATCAGCCAAACAGAATCGATTTTTATCTTGGCCGGTTAAAATCGGATGGAGGGTAGAATATAAGAGAAATTGAATACCCACTTTGGCATATCCAATTATCCACTAAACAATTTTTACCCATCTTTCTTCGATTAATCACACACTAGATGATTGGTCCGCATCCTATACGGACAGTAAATTGTTATTTCTTAAGTTCTACAAAATACTGTGTAACAGAAAAATTGATGATGATAAAACCAGAAGTAAACAAAAAGAAAAACATATGTATCTTATTTTGTGAAGAAACAAAGAACATGAAGTTTGCAACATCAATTCATTGATTAAGATAAATTTTAGAAAACCTCATTGTAAACCACATTCGTTGTCTCTTTCATCTGGTTTTTCTTATCGTTGATAATGAGGACTTTTAGCCTTGTTATAGACTTTACTCTTGATAGTACTACATACAACTGCCCATGGGAGAAAACAGATCTTGGTAGATATATTCTGACTCTCTCTAGTGACTGACCTTGACTTTTGTTGATAGTCAGTGCAAATGCTAATGCTACAGGGAACTGCCTTCTACGCATTCGAAAAGGGAAGCTGGCATCTGGTGGAGTTAAATACATCCTAGGTATTATAACCTTTTGGCCGCACATTTTCTTGCTCCTAGTTAATATGCGCAGAATCCCCTTCCATTTTGGTTGTTAATTAATATGTATTATGTATTAAAATATGTTGGGTTTGGTTGGATCAGATCGATTTGGTTTGGTTCGGTTAAAATGTCCACATATAATTAGAAGAATGATCGGTACGTATCCATTTTACTTCCCCCTTGTGCCCGACCACCTAAATCAAATTATGTTTTTACCTATACATATCATAATATAAATGACGTAAGAAATATTTCCAAATTTTTTATATTTTTCTACATACTCTAATGGACATAAATATGTAAAAACAAATTATATATATATTGATTTCGTAATCTAAATACACAATATATATATATATATATATTATGATGTACATATAAGATACATAGTTAATACTTCTTAAGATATACGTATGTATTGTGTTAACAAAATATACATAAAAAATCTTTTAAGTCTTAGCTAGTAAGCCATCTATGACACATCAATATATGTCATATTTTTCTGAAAAATCAAAGCATATAAAACCTACATGAAAACTTCTTAGAGCTAATGTCTTTTTGAAACTTTGCCAATGTTTTCATATGCCAAAATCATACTCCGCCTTCATCATGCTTGAAAATCCACCACCATTGTTGCTTCTATGTCTCTGCATGACATCTGCTAAACAACCAAAATGAAATAAAACTGATTAACAATGGATATGAGTATTAAAATTTAAAGCAAAAAATTATGTGGGACTCGGATGAAAGCTGAAAAAATAAGTTGAGCTTTATGCTCTATATATAGTGAAAATAGTGTATGTTGTTTCTTTTTTGGTTAAAGCTGAAACCGTATTGGAGGATTCATACTTTTCTAAAAAAGAAATGATTATTTATGAGAAATGATAATTTGGTTTGTTATTTGAGAATACATTTCAGAAAAAATATTCGGTTGAAGATTGCAGTATGCTATAACTTGCTTAAAAAGGGATCTGGAATGGACTCCATTTATACGATTTAAATATATTTGTAATAAAAAAATTGTGATTGAAATTAATGTGTAATATGTTTTAAGTAAGATTCGTCAAATCATATTATTACGAATATTGTTAGGATCGGTTAATGACAATCATAATCCTCTTAAATTTGCGAACAAACGTGTTAAATATTTTGCAAATCTTTTTGAATTGACAATTTCAATATTATCTGAATATTAAAATATCTACACAATCAATACACCAAACCAAGGTTACTACAATTTGTATATGGTCCAGGACACAATTCTTATTAACTGACAATACCAATCGAACAAATTCTCAACTTAATATTGATTAATACGTCAAAATTCATTTTTTAATTATCTATAAGATTACATGTTTTCCCTTTTTAAATTCTTTTTTTTTAAATGCCAAACACTTTTTTTCCCTTACATTTAGATTTGCTTGTTTTCACCTCTTAAAAAATTTAATAGTTTCTTTTAAATACTGATTAAATTTGCTATGGAAGTTTATACAGAGACTAAGTAATCCTAGAAGAATGTATCATTTGCAAATATTTTGTGAATATTCGGTTTGATATTTTGGGTTGATATTATATTTAAAAATCTTTAAAGACAAACATATATAATTCAAATAACAACAATAACTATAATATATTCCTAATTAAATGAATACACTAATTGTAATATATTATACTTAAATTATGAGATATTACGTTCCTAAAATTTCAAAAGAAAATAAATATTTGAATAATACTAAATACAAAATCAAAATTTTGAAAATAAAAAATCTCAAAACGTAGAGCTGACAAGTTAGCTAAAAATCGCTCTTCTTTAATATATATAGAGGATAGAGGATTAAAACAACTTATACACAAATTAGTAAGAATAAAATACAAAATAATAATGAAATTTTATTAATTACGTTCAAAAAAGTAAACCGTAAGTTCTTTGATTTTTTGAGTTATTGACGATTTTCAAAACTGGTAGGAAAAAAAAAGAATCAAAACCTTGGTTTTTTTAAAAAAACTTTTTATCATGGAGCTGAGATAGTCTTTCCAAAGAGAACCTCATTATTTTGAAAGAGGTAATCTCTTGTTGAAGTACACTGTCACATAAATCTGCAAAAGCCATTTCAATGTGCAAATCATAAATGCAAACATAAATTAAAATTGTAACTCATACAAAGAAAAGAGCGCACAAGGAAAGGCCATTAACATTTACATCAAACCGAGCAATGAATAATGACGGAATAACAAAACCCATGAACTGAACCTATTTGGCTCTTTGTCATCTCTACCTTCCAAAACTCTACTAATTGAGTTTGTCATTAATGAATGTTTAATTTTTCTACTTTTCGAATTACATTTGTTTTGTAAAGAACCTCTCATCTTTAAGCCCCAATAATTTCTATTAAACTTTCTGATGCTGAAGATAAATGAAGATTCAAAGAAGCTGCTCATTACGATATTAATATTCTAGATATACATAGTAAACTTGTTAAAAATCTCTAGACATCAGTTAACTTAGCAGCATTATTACGTTTCTACCATATGGTGGTTTCAGTACTCATAGCTCCATATCTGAAACTTCATTCACTAACCATCGGAGAAGACGAAATGTTGAAACTTGGAGTTCTCTTGAAGGTTTTTGTGTCTATGAAGAGCTTCACTTTCATTTGTCCTTCCTTGTTATGTCTCTCTTCTTTACGCTTTCTTGTGCTGTTGATGCGGCTGAGGATTGAGATAGATGACACAATGTGATCATCAGCCATGTCTACATCCCGACCAAATTGCTCACCTTGTTTCTCTGTGTCTGTGTAGTTCAGCAAGGACTTCGAGATTGAGACCTGAGCATTACAGTTTTGGCGTAGTTTTGGGAGTTGTCACAGTCAAATACCCTTTGTCTTTATCCTTACTCTTCCAGTGCTTACATGTTTCAAGCCACAGCTGAACTACAGTTTTGGCGTAATGATCAAGTACGATCCAAATAATTTACAAAAAAACAGAAATCAAATGCAGTAATTCAGTAAATATACATACTGGATTGTGTGTCATTGACAACTCGAAATAATTTACAAAAGCAGAAATCAAATGTAGTAATTCAAGCCACAACTCTTCCAGTGCTTACATGTTTCAAACTACAGTTTTGGCGTAGTTTCAAGTCATTCTGCAGATCATGTTTTGTACAATGGGTTAGTCAAGTGAGACATAACAACTCCAAAGAACAAATGAGAAATTGGAAACATTTCATGGATCAAAAGACTATGGGAAACAGTCAACATGAAGCAATTTACTTGCTCATGAAGGCATATGTGAATTGGAGAACATGCTCATGTACTTGCTAGCTATTTCTGGATCTTTGTCTCTCATGTGTCATCATTTGGAGTATCAAGTGACTGAAGCCATTAATTCTACAATCCAATAGGCATTCCTTACAGAAGACATTGCATTGTCGAAAAGAAACAACCAGTCAATAGCAATGTTCTTCAAGTGTAAGCTTCTATGCGAAGATCCATATCCAGGGTCGAGGAATAGCTTCTCCACTTATTATATCACAACTTCTTTTATGATTTTCTTTAACGTAGCTTCATCTTTTGGACCCTGCAACATCAAAAGAACACTTGATAGATTAAATTCCGAATGTTTATACAAATATAACTTTGGCCAGATATCATCGGGATGTAAATGGAGCAGATGATAACTTTTGGACCCTGCAACATCAAAAGAACATATGATAGATTAAATTCCGAATGTTTATACAAAAAATAACTTTGGCCAGATATCGACGGGATGTAAAAGGAACTGCGCGGGCATGTAAACGGAACCCACAAATCAGTGAGAGAACCCACAAAATCGTCGGGATAAAACTGCAATCATATGACCAACCATCACGATTGAGATTAATCAACATCACAAACATGTACCTTGTAGCGACCGGGCCAAATTTCGGATTTTTTATTCGACATGAATCTGAGAAAATTGAAAGAGGAGATTGTAGAGAAAGGACCGATTAGTAAGATGCGATTGAAATCAACATAAAAAACCGTAAACTGAATGATTTGTTTAGGGCATTACGATTTGATAAGAAGAATGCTTTCAAGAACAAAGAACGATTATGGCATTCTATTTTAATGTTGATTAGATAATCCCTCTATATGACATAAGCTTCCATGTCATAATTAAGTAGATGAATATGATTGATACACATATGATTTTTCAATAAAGTGACTTCTAAATTAATAGATAGGGATACCCAAATTTGTTTTTAATATCAATATACCTTTCATTTACCAAAACTATTTTTTTTATTACAAATGACAGATGTGTTAGAGTTTAAGGTTTTAGAATTTATGTTTAAAACATATAAAGTTTATGATTGACTTAGAGTTTATAGGATTTAGGGTTAAACCCTTATAAAAATAGGGTTCAAGTTTTAATAACTATAAAAGATTAATGGTTAAGATTTAGGGTTTATCCGCGTAAGGCCAAAGTATGTTGGAAGGATGTGTGCAAACCAATCAATGAAGATGGCTTGGGCTTGAAAGATATTAGAGATGTCAACAAGGTGGCTTGGGCTTGAAAGATATTAGAGATGTCAACAAGGTTTTCTTACTTAAACTCCTTTGGCGCATCTTCACTACGAAGGTTTCCCTATGGGTGAATTGGATAAAGATCCACCTTATTCGACAAGCCTCCATATGGTCTATTGACGGAACATCACAAACGCATAAAGGCTCGTGGATGTGGACTAAAATTCTCAAGATTCAGGAACTAGCCAGGCCTAATGTGCGTGTTCACCTTGGTAATGGGTGTAACACTAACACATCATTCTGGCATGACCACTGGTCTAACATCGGGTATATCTTTTCTCTCACGTACAGGTCCATGGGGATTTGTAGATTTTGGTTTAGCTGATTCAACGAAAGTTCATCAAGCCCTCTTTGCCTCCCGGCGCCATCGTCATCGTTCACCAACTCTTGTGACCATTGAAACTGCACTAACCGAAGCATGAGCCCGGCTTTCCACACATCCCGACACTGTTCTTTGAGAGAGGCAACGCGATGATTATTGTCCGCATTTCAAGACTTCCATCACGTGGAACAATATCCGTAGTCATGGGCCTCAGGTTCCTTGGGCAGCGGGAATATGGTTTCAACATCACACACCGAAGTATGCCTTTCAAGCATGGGTTGACTTGCTCGATAGGCTGCCAACGGGGGAACATATGCTCACTTGGGGGCAGAATGTCTCGGCTTCTCGTGTGCTCTGTAGTCAGGCCCTGGAAACACGATCTCACCTCTTCTTCTCTTGTCCTTACTCAACGGCATTGTGGAGATCTATGGTGGAAGGGATATTGCTTGATGACTTTACTTCGGACTGGGACATGATCCTAATGCACCTAACCAGCCCTCATCACGACAAGACCATGCTCCTTATCATACGCTATGCATTTCAGGCCACTGTATATTTTATCTCGCAGGAACGAACAATAGACAACATGGCCTCCAACCAACCACGGTCATCACTAATTTGCGATTACTGGACATCACGATGCGTAACAGATTCAGATCTATAATGCAAACTGGAGATACGAGTCTTAAAGATGGAATGCAACAATGGTTGGCTTCCCGATAGTCTCCAATGACCAATAGTTTTTTTCATACACGCTCTGTTGCGTTTACTTAATTATGCTTCTCTAAGCAAATACACTTGATGTAAAACAGTTTTTTTTTTCTTTGAATACTACTTTAACATTCATTTCAAATATATATATATATATATATATATATATATATATATATAGGGTTTAGAGTTTACGGGATTACGGTGTATTAGAGGTGGATAGACTTTTGGAGATTTAGGATTTAAGGTTTTTAAACCGTAAACCGTAGATCCTAAACCTTAAAGCTAAAACCCTATAAATAGTTAATATTTAAATAGTGATATTTTAGATATTTTACATTAAATAGGGGATATATGTTATTAATTAGAGGTGGCCCTGGGCCCAAACAACCAAATTTGAGCTTGCGGCCTTTTTCAAATATATGTTTTAACAGCCAATTCATTTTTATAAATGTTGTTGCAATAACGGTGGTTCCAAATGTTCAAAAAAAATTCTAGCTAATCAAATGCAGACGAAAGTGTCATAACAAATCAGTGCAATGACATACAGAGTCGATTCCTAACTAATGACGACGATGCATCAATCTATATTGAACTGGTAAATATTTACGTTGGTAGATAATTTTACATAGTACTGTTGATATGTAACTTTGGATCATCTCTGGTGACCAATAAAAAAAGACCTTTGGATAATCCCTCAATTGGTACTATAAAAGCTCAATTTGTTTTGTGTGTGTGTGTAGAATACTTAAAAATATTGAGAATTATTTCATATATAAAATCAAGTATATATCTAAAGAAAATATTGTCTGTTTTGCATATATATAGAGGAAATAAACATATCAAACACATATATTATATTTTACAATCATTATTATTCATTAAATTTGTTTTGATATATTTTGTGTACTATTTTTTCATTGACTAGCGTTTTAAGATGGTTACTTTATTTCCTTTTTTCTCTTCTTCCTTTTAACGTGTTTTTTTTTTGTTGGCCAAAATTTATTACATAAAAAGGTTATAAGAGTTGGTTGAAGTCCAAATTACAAGCAATTTTTGCAAATGAGTGATACAAGAGTTTAAACCAAGATAATGACAAACAACTGTAAGCCAATAAGATAAGTAACATATCAAATTTGCAAAACTAAATTTTTTTAACTAGGGCTACGTGGCATCATGAGGTCACGAGGTAAGCTTCTCGAAACTCTGTTGCACAAAACCACCGCTTGGACCTTTTCACCCCCTTCTTTTATCCGCATGAGTTCTTTGAAATCCTTCCAAAATTGAAACCAGAGCGGATTTGATACAGCTAACTCTTTGAAGAAATTGTACAACTTGACACTTTTCTTCAAATCTGCATTAACCGAATAGAAACAAGTTAAATTTTAACTCTTAGATCTAAGAGCGACTACGCTCTTAACTTGATAATACACCCTTAACATGGGTTTTGAATTGGCTAAGTTTTTTCATCTCTGTAAATCTAAGAAATCAAGCAAGGGAAGGAGAGAAAGAAGCTTTATAGATCCGGGATGTTGTTTTCCAATCTATGGAAAACTTGTAAGAACTGAAGGCAAAAAAAAAAACTGAAGCAAGTCGGATTTGATGGCTGGAGAAACCCGGAATCTTACTGAATAAAAGGGAAACAGATCAAAAGCTAAAAAGCAAAGAAATAGGAAGAGAACTAAAAATATTTACAATAAGCACGGTGCCGGCTAACGCCGGTCACCGGCCAAAATATTTATAGATCTGAAGTTTTCTCTAGAACTTTTGAGAGAGAGGGTAGAGAAAGCGTCTCTGAAGAGAGATGATGGGGGGTATAAAAGTTAGTATGTAAGACTAAACCTATATTCATTGGTGTGTATAATTTCGGTTATGTATATTTGTTACTAGTGTTTATTGGTCTGTGATTTGGATTCAGTTTCGTTGTTTGTATTTGCAAGCATTTGCATCGTTATATTTGATTCAAGTTTTTTTTTGTTTTTTGTCTTTCATTTACACTTGAGTAGTACAATTCAATGGACCTAGTGTTCAACTTATTTCTATAAGCTGAATGATATAAAAGTTGGTCGATACAAAGATAAGGTTGGAATAGTTAGGAAACTTGAAAGGAAAATTTTCTTACACTGCAATACAAATCATAGTTCGATTAATTACAATTTTTTTTATTACTAGTAAAATTGATAACTAAATATTGTTCCTTCTAAATATGAAATCGTATTATATAAAGTTGAGCGTGCTCGGCGTGAGCTCGACACGTAGACGATGTTAAGCTTCATGGACTTCCAACTAAAAGTCAATTGACAATTAGTGGAGAGACCCAATCTACTTATATATTACTAGTGATCCCTTCCAATTCCCGATGTGAGATATAATCCCTAATACGCCCCATCGAGATGATAGTTTTTTGACCATTAATCTCGGTATGCTCGGGCAAGGATCGATGGACCGACTTGGATCAGATCGATGATGGATCAAGTTGGATAGTGTGGATCGGTTATGCCCGTTTGGGCTTAATGGGCTCTGATACCATGTTAAGCTTCATGGACTTCCAACTAAAAGCCAATTGACAATTAGTGAAGAGACCCAATCTACTTAGAGCATCTCCAATGGTTTGCACTATTTTAAGCACTAGAATAGTGT
>OVAP01008236.1:0-10074 GCA_900406295.1 Aurinia saxatilis
GAAACTCCTCTCCTCACGATCGAAACTCGCTCTGATACCACTTGTCACGGGTTGATTCCTCCGTTGAACCAAACCGTGAGGCCTTAGCACCTTTTCGCCTCTTGCGATCGCAAAGTCAGCCTACCCCGATACTCTTATCGGTTCCTAGAGAGGTAAGGACGTTTTTAGAGAGAGAGAAGGTGTTTAGAGAACTCTTTTATTTAGATTTGCTTGGATGATTACAAATGAGGGATCCCATCCCTTTATATAGGAGGAAGGATCATCTAGATCATTCCTCATTTACTACACTACTTCAATTTCCTAGGTAGTCTTCTACAATTCCCTAGGAAAGACTTGACCGCATTTATTAGATTCTTCCCCCTTCCATAATCTTCTAGAAGGTTCCGGAAGTTTATTCCTACACCAGAAAATTTGAAAATGACTAAGTATCGAAAAGAAAATCCCTTGGTCCGTTATTCTTTCCATCCAACGGATTTAGGTCGTGACATAATGTTCGTCTTTATTGACGTTGACTTCTCGACTTCGTATAAATCAAATGACCGTATTATACTAGATAAGCTTCAACAAAACTATTAGATGAAAGGCTTCTGGATTGGTCCACAACTAATAGTCTATTACAACATCTCGTAAATGGAATTGGCAAAAACCTTGATTCATGATACAATACAAGCCGTTGTATTTGGCATTTGTTAAATTACTTGGCTTAGCTATGAACATGTTTGATAGATAAAGTAACCTTGAACAGACCGTACGGCTTACACCGAGCAATCACAAGCTCTATAATAAGTAAAGCAAATATGTCACCAAAAGTGGAGGACAAAGCAATTGGCAACAGAGAAGTTGTGAAAGGTTCGAGCTTTGGTTTGATCTCAGAAGATTTCTCTATGTAGCACAAGCCTTAGCTTTGGATCCAATTTCCACATCACCTTTCTTCTCCAAAATCCTAGTTCGACAATCATAGTAACAAACTACACAAGCCACCCATTTGACCACATTCCCAATACAAATCAAACCCACATAGAGACTCGTGTATAACAATCTGTTTCCACGTGAATTATCATTGCATTTAAAGCATAAACATGGCATCCTCATCGCAAGAGCGAAGATCAAGAACACAAGCATCACCCATTGACCACGCTTCTCATGTCCTCTTCCATAGTAAGCAGACAAAGTCAAAGCATCAGCTCCATAGATACCTTGACCATCTTCCTCTCCTTCTTCTAACACTGAAATAACCAAGCCCATGTTCCATCCCGCGCTCCACTTGCTGAACTTTGCCAACAAAACTATAACAAGAGCAAAGTGAAATAGAGCCATGACCGAGTTGAACATCCTTATAGGTTTGTGGAAGCTGCTGTTTTCGTAATATCCTCCGTCTTCTCCTTCTTCAATGTTGATATAATAGTAGTATGAGTAGTCACCAAGTCCAATCAGAGAAATGATGTAGAAATAGTTCGTTGCTACGAAAAAGAAGCCAAAGAAAACAGAGGTTGACAAGAGGAGAACGTAGAGGGATGTTATCAGACAACCTCCTACTTTGTTTAGACACACTTGGACACTTCTCTTAACCAGTTGACTGAACCCTATCCGTTCCTACTCGGATGTATAAAGAATAGAGGATGCAGAGACTATCACGATGGTGGTGAGGAGGACCAGCAGGCTGTAGGGGGACAAATAGAGCAGAAATGTCTGGATAAGCAGAGGAATTAGATCCTCCGACGAGGCATGATCTTGAGGAAGGTAGTAGTAACCCCAAATATTAAGTTGTCGAGAGAGGTGTTGAGAAGCAAGTGAGACAGTTGTCTGGAGGGATAGCTCAAAGAAGATCAAGAAACAAAAGAAAGGGAGAGAGCACAGGAAGAGGAAGAGAGCGAGATTGATGTTACCGCAGAGTAGCTTCATAGCTCGTTTCAGTACATTGACGTAACCTAGATTCTCCTCGATCTTCATCTCCATTTACTATACTCTTCTTCCTCACCACAGACAAAAATCTCAGATTCACATTATGTTATGTGTAATACGTAGTCCTCTTCATTGACGTTGACTCTAAGGGTTGACGTTGACTTGGTCCAAGTTGCTGGTATATCCAGAAAAATGGTTTCCGACTTCATTTCCATGTATAATTAAATGGCAATGCATTTAAAGGACCAAATGAAAAGGAAGGTGCATTCAACAGAACAACAGGAAATTGTATGTAAAGGAGAATAGATCAAAAGACTATAGCTAACAATGGAGAAACGTCAGTGGTAAGCGAAATCATGATCACAAAATAATCAGCTAACACTTTCACAAGCAATACAAAAAAAGAGTCCACAAAATTTATATGCAAGTGTGCGATCCAAAAGTGTGCATGCAGAGAACTCAAGTGGAGGGTAAAGCCTTTGGGATGGAGCAGTTGAGAGCAAGGTACGGAAAGGGGCAAGGTGAAGAGACAGCTTGTCTTTCTCATTAGAAGCTTGGTTGGAGAGAGGTAAGGGTGACGAGTAAAAGAGCGAGAGAAATCTAAAACATACGCAATCTGAAACAACATGCAAATCTAGCTGATGATGGTCGAGGTGATGATGCAGATTCATGGCAAAGCTAAAGTTGTGGGAGAGTAAGATGCAGCGCAGCTGCCACGATAAATCATACCTCACAAGGAAAAAAAACAGTGAAAACAAGTTGAACCTTTTAGATACGCCACACAAATATATAAAAAGGAAAGTGCATTCAACAAGACACACCAAGTGCATTTATGCGTCATATAAGCAATACTGTAGTCAAAGAAAGTATGAAAAACGACCTCGGGCTCAAGCACGCTGAAGACCGCAAGACAACGCAGTCTGCAGTAGTCCACGTAAATGAGAACAAGTCAGACAGCCGTTGGAGAACAACTTGAAGGAGAAAACCAAATCCAAAGTGTCTATTAAGAAGCCACTACACCACGACATGTCCATGCTCCACAACCAATCCTAAAAGAACTAACACAATAGCAGACATATCCTAAAGGTGCCACACAAAGCTCCCTTTTTCTTCCGAGTCCAGTTTCACACCCTGCTAGGAGGGTAAAGAATATGAGTTAAAGACATTAAAAAAAGGTAAATCAAAGACTTGATACAGGAAGTGATGTTTCAGCTGTTCAGACTGAACTTTCATCTTTCAACAAGTTGAGCTGCTCAAGCGTTTGTTACATCCCAAATTCTGATTTACTATAGCTAACCTAACAGTGACTGTAGCAAAGTTAAAGCTATTGTGTCAGCTCAGATTAACTAACTGTAGTGAGTTTTACAAGAAGTATTTAGGCAAGCTAAATGCTAGGGTAGTGGTTGGTCTTGGGGTCTGGAGCTAAGAAATATCGTTAATCAAAGTCTATCTCTGTAACAAATGTGTGTGAGAAAGAGAGACTCATTCTACACCTTAATAAAAATACTTTAAATGATATTCAGATTTAGAGACACAGTACAGAAGTTGAAAATCTTGCAGAAATCAAGCATATCGAGTAAACTGTAAACTTACCCATTAGCATACGGTGAGCGTCGACCATAGGGCGAGTCTCGGCGGCGAGGAGAATCGCGGCGTGAACCACGATAAGGTGGGGATCTGCTGTAGCTTCGCCCACGGCGAGGTGGCGTTACACTGCGACGCCTTGGAGGAGATCTTCTTCCACGAGGGCTGATACTCCTGAACAAGATGGATTCCCAGAAACCAAAAAATTGTATTAATAAGTGCTCTATATCATCAACTATTCCCTAGTTACTTAAAAGATACAAATAGTCCCTTCATTGTCAACGGCTCCCCACAAAAACTAGCTCAGCAATAATTTGAAACAAAAACGACTTACAAAACACTGCGCATCAGAGTACATCCACCCATAGGTTTTACATTTTACATTAGTGATTTAGCCCCTAAACTTGATTAGTAACTCTAGTAAATCCCATTCTAAACATAATTCCAAAACTACGAGCAGCTATTATTTAAAAACAGTTACGAGGGTAACAAAAATGGATATGAAAATTAAAAGTAAACGACAGAACCCTATAAATTACATTGAGAAGGAAAAAACTATGAGACGAGATATCATATAAATTCTATCCCCATATTTATATAAGGCAGCTCGATAAGAATGCTTAAGTTGGACTGACCTGCGTGCATACCCATAGTTTGGACTGCTACGACGACGAGGGCTAGGGCTTCTACGCCTGCCATAGCCTCGACCACGGCGACACTCTCTAGCAAAATGTCCAGGTTCACCGCACTCATAGCACTTTGAATCCTCGATACCGCCACGACGACCACCGCCTCCACGACCTCCTTTATCTTTGTGAGAAAGCTCCACACGCCAGCCATTCTTTCCTGAAGAACATGTTACAATTTGCAATAATTAGACAGTAACACTGAAAAGAAACATCCAAACATGGAGATTAGGATACCAATTCAGACAAGAAAACTGACCATCCAAAGCCCTAATTGCATCCAAAGCATCCCTCTCGTCAGCGAACTCGAGGAAAGCGTAGCCGGGAGGCCTACGAGCTACCCAGACACTGCGATTTTCATCAAGAAACACAAGATTCAGAATTCGCACCTGAAATATTTCTAGAGCACAGCAGATAGATTACTTGCGGAGAACACCGAAAACTGTGAATTCATCTTCGAGTTCCCTTTCGGAGACACGCGGATCCAAATTCCCGACATAAACCCTTGTCATGTTGCCGATGATTCGATGAAACCTAGACAAGATGAATCATCAAGTTTAAGACTCTTAATCGTATCTTAAAGCCGAGAATCCAATTTCTTGGTCTTACCACGAAGTGGGGATGATTTAGGGTTCCTACTTGGAAGAGGAATGTTCAAGACTACAAGTGATTTAATTACATTAAAATCTCATACAGTTTGTTTTTTTTGTTTTTTTTGTTTTTTGTCTAACTTTGAAATTCATTAAACCATAAACAACAAATGGTTTCTAGGTTGCACCTAATGACATAAAAGGAATGAATCATTTTCTTCTTTTTTTGTCGACAAATTATTTTATTGGAATAGAGGTGTTACAACCATTTGATTATGTTACAATGAGAATGTGTCATACTTGGCTAACTTGTCTGCCTCATAGTTAATCTTTCTAGGAATGTTTGTAAATATTATACCATTGCTTTGAGACATATATAAAGTTACATCATTTATGTAAATTGCAATGTTGTTGGTCCCATTTCTTTGTTTGCCTTGCCTAATGTAAGCCATTGTCTGATAAACTTCTTTGAAATCTCCACAAAAATTGATATAAGTGTATTCTAACGGTGATAGATATGCAATGGTTTCCCTTAACGCAAAGGCCTCTGCTTTTGTGGGACTTGAAACGGGGGAAATAGTCTGGATTCCTTGGATTATAGCTTCTCCTGATCTATTTTTTAGGATCCATCATATACCAGCTTCTTTATCATTCGAGCTCCATAATGCATCTACAAAACAATTGTACAAGTTAGCTTGTTCCAACTTCTTGTGTGCTAGATAGGGAAGATGATCCACATCATTATTGTGGTTGTTATGAGACTGAATCAAAACATCTTGTTGAATTGTGTTTTGTCTATTAGCTTCTTCCCAATATTGATGCTCAAACAAAGCCTTGTTAATGATAGTAGGTATTGACCAAAGCTTGCTTTTGAAAACCCTTTCAAAGAGGAATGATTCATTCTAGCTGATCTACTTAAATTATTAGCATAAGAGTTAAGAGTCCTAGAGATCATTTTTTTCCAAAAGTTATAGCGATCTTTAAGAATCTAAAATCATTCCTAGATGTACTGACTACATATATAATGTTGTCATGAAGTGAGTGAGAGGGGAGTGTGTTACCTTTGATTTTGCATGCAGTAGAGAGATCACATACTTTTCTTGCATAACTACACTGGAATATGGCATGATTTATTGTTTCAGAAGCATGTCTACAATAATTACAGTCTTTGTTCACTTTAAGTGTCCTTCTGAGATTATCTGAAACACGCAATGCATTCATATTTTCTTTCCACCAAAAGTGTTTAATTATTGGTGGTAGAGACCATTTCCAGATATCTTTAGAGATTTCTATTATGCAAATGCATGTTCCTAGATAATTTATGACTAAGATGATAACTAGATTTCATTGCATAATTCCCATGTTTTATATAATGCCATGAGATTAGATCAGGATTACCCACAATAGAAAAAGGAATGGAAGTGATGAGTTGTTTATCATATGGATGAATAATTATATTGATAAGCCATTCATCCCATTGCCAAACTTTGAACCTTAAGATCTTGGTAAGAGATAAAACTATTTAATCTAGTTGGCCTTGGTGGATTAACAGATAACCAATTATCGTGGCCAACTTGTATCTCATTCCCATCTCCAACTACCCATTTAATACCCTCTTTGATTAACTGGTTACCTTGGAGAATGCTCTTTCACGCATGACTGCGTGTTTTCTTACTCTTTGTTGCCAGAAGATCTTCCTTAGGAAAATACTTGACTTTGAATACCTTGGCAATAAAGAGTTTGGCTCTGTCAGCATTCTCCAACTTTGCTTGTCTAACAAAGGAATGTCAAAATCTTTAAGATATGTAAAGCTTAAGCCTCCATTCTGTTTAACATCAGTAAGCATATCCCAAGAGATCCAGTGTATGTTATTCTTGCCTTTATGTGAGCTCCACCAGAATATCCTAATTGATGCAAACATCTTTTGAATGAGTTTATGTGGGATTAGAAAGCAGCTCATATGGTAAACCGGTATTGTTGTTGTCACTGCCTTGATCATAATCTCATTTCTTGTAAGAGATAATAAATTTGAATACCAGCTATAAACGTTTTTGTTTACTCTTTGATCCAAATAGGAGAAAGTTTGAAATTTATGCATGCCTATAAACTCTCTTAAATTTATACATGTCAAGAGCTCATACTTACTTCTCCACCTGAAAAACCTCTTCCTCGACAAATCTGAGTTATGTCAAGGTAGGCTTCATTCAAGCTCCCAGCAGTGAACTGAGGATCATAGTTCATGAAAACTAAAGCAAACACATATATGTAGGTAAGAGCACAGAAACGAAAACAGCAAGCATAAGGTCACCCATGTCGAAAGAGGAACAACTTTCCCTTTCTTGTTAAATCATATTTGGTGCCCACAGGAACAAATATCAAATCTGGACACAATTTGCAAGCATTGCAGCACGAACACAAAACTTTCTTGCCTAAGTGTACAAAATAAGTACAAATTGTAACCTTATAAGTAATAGAAAATTGTTTATTCAACAATTAAAAACCACAACATACCTCATAATTAGGTGTGCCGATTGTCGACAAGCCTTTAACAGCCATTGGCTTTCCCCCAAGCGAAGAATCACTCAAAGTTTCAACTGCAACATAAAAAGCATCCATATCAAAATGTAGCCAAATTCCAGAAAGATCATGTGTAGCTTCCGACTCTAAGATCCTTCTATCCACCACCTTCATATAAGAAAGTCTATATTTAGTTTCCAGAACCAATATTCCCTATCAAAGACTCGTTCCATACCTTCTGATCACCTTGATAAATCAGCGGAGAAGAGCTTCTCACATCTATCATGCATATGTTCAATCTCTTGTTTCATAAGAGTGCATACCTTTCTTATAGGACGGGTGAATGTCATGATTGTAGATAGGTCATCTTGTAAAACAAACTGTCCATTTGTCTTGTTTATATCTGAGCAAACCTGAAATATGGTAGGGATAGATTACAAAAACATATTTATTTTGTACGATAATATTATAAAGACCACACTGATATATGCAACATTGAAAATCATCAAAAAGAATCATTATGAAGAAGTATAGAAGCTTATGCATACATAAAAAGAATTGTGGCTAGTAAGGTGTTTGTGGCTACTCCAGCACTGCATGTCAGTCCAGTCTCAGAATAAACATAACATTTAAGTTTATGCATAAAGTGAAGAAATGAACAAGGTATGGTTACAATGTCAGCCGGAAATTCTCTCAAAGAATGCATGTCAAGTGCTCATATTTACTTCTCCACCTGAAAGACCTCTTTCTTGACAAACCCGAGTTATGTCAAGTAGGCTTCATCCATGCTCCCAAAAATGCTGAGGATCATAGTTCTTGAAAACTAAACCAAACACATATACGTAGGTAAGAGAATATAAACGAAAACATCAAGCATAAAGCCACACATGTCGAAAAAGGAACAACTAACCATTTCTTGTTAAATCATATTTGGTGAAATCCACAGGAACAAATATCAAATCTAAACACAATTTGCGAGCAATAAAGCCAGGCATTGCAGCACATAAACCAAACTTGCTTGCCTAAGAGTACAAAATAAGTACAAGCTGTAACCATATAAGTAATAGTAGATTGTTTTCAGCATTTAAAAACCACAACATACCTCATAATTAGGTGTGATGATCATCGAGAAGCCTCCAATAGCCATAAGCTTACCCTCAAACGAAGAATCACTCAAAGTTTCATCGGCAACATTAAAAGCATCCATATCAATATGCGGCCAAATTCTGGAAAGGTCACATGTAGCTTCTAATTCTAAGATCCTTATATCCAGCTCCTTCATATAACAAAATCTATATTTAGTTTCCAGAACCAGTATTCCATATCAAAGACTCTTTCCATACCTTCTGATCATTTGATAAATCACTGGAGGAGAGCTTCCCACATATACACGCATATATTCACTATCTTGTTTCATAAGAGTGCATATATTTCTTATAGAAAGGGTGAATGTCATGATTGTAGATTGGTCATCTTGTAAAACAAACTGTCCATTCGTCTTATTTATGTCTAAGCAAACCTGAAATATGGTAGGGACAGATTACAAAAACAAATTTATATTGTACAGCAGTACTATAGATCACATTGATGCATGCAACATTGAAAATCATTAAAAAAAAAAAGATTTATTAGGAAGAAGAATAGAAGCTTATGCACACATAAANATTTATGTCTAAGCAAACCTGAAATATGGTAGGGACAGATTACAGAAACAAATTTATATTGTACAGCAGTACTATAGATCACATTGATGCATGCAACATTGAAAATCATTAAAAAAAAAAAAGATTTATTAGGAAGAAGAATAGAAGCTTATGCACACATAAAGAGGACCTTGGCTAGCAATCTGTTTGCGGCTACTCCAGTACTGCATGTCAGTCAAGTATCAGAATAAATAAAACATCTAAGCTCCTCTGCAATCTGCATAAAGTGAAGAAATGTACAAGGTATGGTTATAATGTCAGCGGGAATTCCCTCAAAGAATTCATGTCAAGAGCTCATACTTACTTTTCCCCCTGAAAGACCTCTTTCTCGAAAAACCTGAGTTAAATCACGGTAAGCTTCATCCAAGATCCCAACAATGAACTGATGATCATAGTTCCTGAAAACTAAATCAAACACATATATGTAGGTAAGAGCAGAGAAACGAAAACAACAAGCATAAAGCAACCCATGTCGAAAGAGGTACAACCAACCCTTTCTTGTTATATCATACTTGGTGAAATCCACATGAACAAATATCAAATATGGGCACAATTTGCGAGCAATGAATATATGCATTGCAGTACGGACACCAAACTTCCTTGCCTAAGAGTACAAAATAAGTACAAGTTGTAACCATATAAGTAATAGCAGATTGTTTATTCAGCACTTAAAAACCACAATATACCTCATAATTAGGTGTGCCAGTCATCGACAAGCCTCCAACAACCATTGCATTCCCCTTAAGCGAAGGATCACTCCAAGTTTCAAGGACAACATAAAAAGCATCCATATCAAAATGCAGCCAAATTCCCGAAAGGCCATGTGTAGCTTCTAATTCTAAGATCCTTCTATCTACCACCTTCATATAACAAAGTCTATATTTAGTTTCCAAAACCAATATTCCCTATCAAATACTCGTTCCATACCTTCTGATCATTTGATAAATCAGCGGAGGAGAGCTTCCCACATCTATCACGCATATGCTCACACTACAAGAAAACACGCTTGCGAGGGAATTTTGCGACGCCGAGTTTCCCTCACAAATCTGCGTGGCATTTGCGACGAATTTGCGTGTAACCCCAAAAATCATC
>OVAP01008238.1:0-10072 GCA_900406295.1 Aurinia saxatilis
CGATCAACCAGCGAACAAATCAGATGGAGTGTCGATCGACACCACCCCTGGACTTATATGACAACCTTCAAGACACCTCTTGGGACTACACCGTTTCATTTGCTTTATGGGAAAGCATGCCATCTTCCGGTGGAGCTTGAGCACAGGCTAAATGGGCAATCAAGCACTTCAACTTCGACATCAAACCAGCCGTGGAAAGGAGATTGATCCAGTTGAATGAGTTAGATGAAATCAGACACCTCGCCTATGAGAATTCAAAAATCTACGAGGAACGCACCAAAGCTAGACATGATCGCAAGATTCTCCGCCGTATCTTCGAACCAAATGACCAGGTCCTTCTCTACAATTCTTGGTTGAATTTGTTCCATGGAAAGCTGCGCTCTCGCTGGTCCGGTCCCTTCAAAGTCACATCCATTAGATCTTATGGTGTTGCGGTGCTTGAAAATACCAAAGGCGAGGAGTTTGTGGTGAACGGTCAACGAATCAAGCACTACTTTGCTCAACACAAAGTCCTTAGCGGAGGTTCCATTCCATTAGCCGCTCCACCACCGGTCTAAACTCATGCACAAAGTCAGGCTAATGACTCTAAATTAAGTGCTTGGTGGAAGGCAACCCATTTGTGAGTTTTCTACTCCCTATTCTATTTATTTTAATTATTTTTGGTGTTTTGAATTTTTAAAAACAATTCGGATTTTCAAATATTGTGATTTTAATTTTCTTAAATCGGCCTTGATTTTCTACGATTTTTAAAATTATTTTCATGCTTTTTCATATTATATATTATTTTTTTTACGGTTTTTATACTATAAAATAAAAGAAAACGGATTATTTCAAAATAAATCAGATTTTGTGGCCAATGACATTTTCTGTCGATCGACAGTCATTCTTGTCGTTCGATCTCCTTGGTGTCGATTGACACCCATGCAAGAAATCAGGTACGGTTTCTGAATTTTGGTCTTTTCGATAAATGCTTCTTTCCTCTCTCTCCTCGAGATTTTTATTCATTGGGGACAGTGTTGATCAAGTCTGGGGGAGGGAATTACTGATGTATTTTTCTTTGTCTTGGTTTATTTGTTATAATTCCACAAAAATATTTTTATCGAGTCGTTTTATCGAGTCAAATCAGATTTAAACTATGATCTATTGCTTGGTTTATTGGCTTGTGTCTTTTTCAGCTAAGTCACCATCACTTGTGAGACGACCTCCAGGATAAGACTATTGAAAAATCCAAAGGCCAATTGGTACTTCAAAGACATCCATGCTAAGTTACGAAACACCGATCGAACGGTTTGAGATTTCCCAAAGAATTACCCATAACCTACCTTTTGTTTTATTGAATTTAAAAACCCATTCTCTGAATTTTAATTAATAGTTTTACATTAGTCATATTTATTTAATATGCTTAATAAAGTTTTAATTCTTAAGTCTTCCTAAAGTCTATGTGGATTCGATCCCTAAATACTACAGCTAATTAACTGTACTCTTGCAATTAGCTCTTAGGGTAAATTTTAGCATATCAACTTTCGAAGATCCTCTGCAACAATGTAGACGGAGTTGTTTGGCGAGCCACCTATGGCTGTAAAGGTCTGTGTCTGAGATTTCTATAGAGCTTGAGATAACCTTAATCTGAATTATGTGCAGAGAGTTATGTTCATTCTTCTCCAACAAGTCCAGTCTACCACAACAAAAACTTTCAATCCAAACAACCAACTTTCGAGGCGTTTTCCCTGAGATCCATATTGAAATGTATGACGAGCCACCCATTGTTGTGAAGGTATGCATCTCAGATTTCCACGGAGCCTGAGATCTCCTCAATCGGATTTGCATTCAAAGAGATATGGCATTTATTCTCCAACATGTCCAAATACGAACAACCAACTTGTAAGAGTCATATCTGGAGTTAAAGAAGGAGCCAGACGGTGCACAACCTATCAAACTGAAGGTCCAGATGTCTTCTTTCCATGGAGACAAGAATCATACGATCGAAATTCTATGAAAGGAGTTATTGGCAATATGCTTTAGTCTGTCTTTTCTGTCCGAGCCAATTTTCAGGTGAGGACATGTCTCGGTCTTCTCGACCCGTATATCTTGGTTTCTGGTGAATCAAGTCATTGATAGTCTCCTGATTAAATGCTTGTTGATTGCTTATGTTGTGTTTGTATTGAGTTGTTAGCTGAATTGGACTAGAAAGTTTAAGAATATTAATTGTTGCATGAATTATGTTAATTGTGTGCTAGTAACTGGTCTGGATATGATATCCAAGACGGTTGAAATTATCTGGATTTGATATCCATGACAGTATAAATGAATTGGATTTGGTATCCAAGACTGATAATAACGGATCTGAGAATCTGAAGGGATTTAGTATCCAATAATAATAATACCCGGATCTGGTATCCAAAGGGTCCGAATTTGGTATCTGAAAGGATTTGTAATCCTATGACAGTTTACACCGAATCTGGTATCCTGAGGCTGTTATACTTGATGTACTGGTGATATTTTATTTATTACTGCTAAAATTGAGTTTAAAACTGCTTTGTTGAGTTACTGCTTGTTTAATGTGTATGTATGCATCTGACGATAAAATTATAATTTGCTAATAGTTGGTAGCACGGTTGTCTGTCTTGTCTTGCCGAGCTGGTTGCTTTGTGTATTGGTGGATTTGGTGAGTCTTAGCTCACCCTCACTGAGTAACCTTGAGTTGCTCACCCCTCCTCTTCCCCTATTTTAGGTTTAAGAGACTTTAGTTCAATGTGTTAAAGCTGATGTTCGATTTGCAAAGTGGGCGCCAAGGCTTCAATAACAATTGTTGTGAATCTGAGCTGAACTTTGTGTTTGGTAATTGTTCTTAACACCTAGTCTCTTGCTTGTTCAGAGAGGCCGGGTGTTACAAACCACATGTTAAGATATGAAGTTAAATCAATATATAGGCTGTCAACATATATGACATACTAATACTTTTGAAGCTAGTCACCCTCCTATTCTCTACACTTATATGAAGAAGGGTAAGGCTCAAAGGGCTTAAAGCCCAAAGGAGAAGTTTGCTTTTGGACTAAGGGCAGAAGAAAATGAGAGAAGAGTCTAGAAGCGGTGGTCATCTTGTTACTATGGTTAAGGATGAGTCATATCATTGGCAGAGGAGGATAACGATTATAAGGAGACATCTTGCAGAGTTACTTTTGGTTGTATTTAAGCAGAGGGGGTGGGGGTGAACATTTTATCTTGGATTGTGGGGGGCAAATATCTCCACTCACTATGTTAGGAACGCAGTTGAGAGAAATAACTAAGTCATTAACTTCAGGGCCGAAGGTCTTTCTTAGCAGCCACCTCGGCCGATGAATTCACCAAGGGATGCCGAGGTGAGTCAACCGAAGTCACTTCCTCGGCATAACTCATCTCGACAACTCGCCGAGCTAAACAAATCGAATCCTGAGCTAGGCTAGTTGATTCATCAAAAAGGATGCCGAGGAAGTCAATCAAAGTCACTTCCTCGGCATAGCCTCCATCCTTGAACATGCCGAGCATATTAACTGAATCATATGCTCGACATAGTTCAACATTTAACCAGCCAAGGTGATGGGGATTAATTTTCGCCCAAAATATTTCCTGCAAGCGCACAGGTCTCGCAGTAATACTTAGGGATCGTATTAACAGAGAGCAGAGTGTACACAATAGCGCGTCCAACTTCACTCGAGCTAAGAAGCAAAATGAGATGGTTTTGGTTACGATTTGTCGGTCGTGTGGACTGATCGATCGTTTGAAACACCTTTCGGTCGATTGCAGATTATGCGGTTGATCGATCAATGCCTAAAATGAGTAAAACAAAATAAAACGTGAGATAATTCAATAATAAAAAGCGTTAGGAAGTCAGGTAATGCATCAGAGGATCACAGTTTGAATTATTCATGGTAGTAATTTATGTAAATCCTAGTTTAAGCTATATAGTTGAAATCACTAATAACAAACAATCCTTGTGGTCATGCTTAGCTAGTCCAGTTCAATTGGTATCTGAGTTAACTCTAACATATATCCTTTCAGAAAGAGAACCTATGGGCTGATCAACCAATTAATCTAGGCATTAAGTTCAAGAAATCAAATCCTACTAAACTATAAATAGTAAAGCTTTCACTATCAAGTTCTGGATCTCTTACTCTAAGTGATGTACTAGTAGCAGATTTATCCTATCATTTGTATTAAGTCCGATATGAAAGTAAGCCTATAAACTACTCATTACATAATCATATTGCCTATCTACCAAATCATGATTCCTCCTATCAAAACCATATTCCTAACTAAAAGACTACTCAGACATGGTAAACGTAGACATAAACATAATGAAAATTGCTTGTATTAAATAAGGGTTCAGAATGGCTTCTCTGGAATGCAGAGATAAAAACTTCTTCCTTGAAGCAATGATCAAAGGAAATAAAACAAATAAACTAAGAGAAACTGATAAACTTTTAGCTTGGACGCCTGGAAGCTTTAGAGAGATTTCTGATGTTTCTCTCGGACTTCAGTCTTCTGTATTTATAGGGGAGAGGGTCGAGATGTTGGCCGAGATAAATCATGAAGAATATTTGGATGATAATCCAAATATTTGTGTTTATCTTCACTTGATCGATCGGTCGTAGCTATCCTGACTGATCAACCAAGATCTTTTAACACGTTTCTGAAGATTCAGTATCTTCTGAGTTTATCTCCAACGTAACCAAATATTTCTCCAAATGCAACGGTGTATATCTGAATTTGTTCTCGAACCTTCTTTGACAAAATGGGCTTCAATCGATCGGTTGGCCTCAGGTCCGGTCGATTGGGCCTTCATGTCTTGTGGGCTCTTGAAACTCCTTCAGTAATTTGGTCTTAATTTCTTACTCCTGAGGGCTAATGACTCGATTCTAAGCTCATGTGAAAGCTAACTCACGTGGCTTGATTGTCCTAACCTCTTCACTTCATTCTAAAATAAAAATCTTCTTCATCCAAGACTGGACTTCTGATATTGACTTGTTGGATTTTGTGGAAAATGCCCATTTACAACCTAAATTGCATTGTTTTCCCAAAAACACTTTGCAAACAGAAAAAATGCAAAATCGAGTAGTTTATGTTTCAAATCAAATAGTTTTTTTTAATAAAACACAAAAAAAATCATATCGAAAAGCGGTAAAATATCATCACTATCAAATCCCCCAGACTTAGCTTTGTTCGTCCTCGAACAAACACATGCTAAGAAGGGAAATAAGTTTGAAAAGTTAGGAACTCACTTACTTGTACCACAACTTAGAGGCGCAGCTTCGTGATGGTTATCTCGACAATCCTGCCAAAAGTTCTCATCTCATACTCCCACCACAACTCTCCCAACTGGTCCAACAGGAATCTCAACCTGCAAATACCCTAAAGGTACCGAAATTCTGACTCTTTACATTCATTTAATTTTTTGCGTGAGCTTTCTTACTGGAAAGTATCAGCTAGGTAAAACAGGCTAGGTGTGTAATGAGAGGGAGCTAATATTTAGAGGTGGGGCTCGTGTGTTTAGGGTTTACCGTATTCAAAGAGAAATGCGATATGTTTGCAAAAAAGCAAGAGAGATCGGACCGCTTGATGGCACAGTTTCCCAATCACTCTCTCCTTAGCTCGGCTTGTTCCTTCCCTAGACTTAAATTCTTCAAAGGAATCTAAAGACTTCTTGAATATCCTCGGACTCCTTTAGACGTTTTCTACCTTTTCATTTTGACCCCTGATTTTCCTGGCCTTTTTGCTACCCAAGTATGGATCATAAAGCTTCTCTTTTTTTTTTTAATGAAGCTTTCACCATAAAGAGCAAGACACAAATTTTACCTTGATTTTGATGAAATGTTACCAGGGAAATCAGCCTTAAAACCTTCTCTTAGAATCTCCATGCATGTATTAAGATCGTAACATGCTTTTTCGCCAGTCTTCACGAGTGATTGGAAAACTGCTTTGGTCTCATCTCTTCGGCCGTTTTACACATACTGCATATAAGACAAGAAAGAAAAAGAGACTGCATGGGGTTTGAAAAGAGATTAGGTTTATGGGTGTGGTAGCAACTTAAGATAAGTTGATCATTCATGATCAGCAAGAGAGTGGTAAAGTGGATAAGAAGTCCTGAATGGATTTTTTTTTCCCTAGTCTAATACCTCCGGCAACAAAGATTTATATTCTAGTTTAGGTCCAAATAAAATAGAGTAAAAAATCAGAATTATTAAAGTACGTGCAAACCGAGATGTGTTGGGGAAGTTTGAGTATGGGGTTTCTGAAACAAGTGCCTCAGGGCAGTGTTGTAAAAATGGTCACTAAGCCGCTGTTACAGTTGTGAGTAAGGTCCTTGTTCCAGACCTGGATTGACTCAATAAAATGCTTTTGACTCGATAATTTTTTTTAAAGTGGGTGTAAAATTACGTCAAAGGAAACAAACGAGTTAGATAACGAGGAGTACCCCCCCCCAGACTTGAATAACATCGTACCCGATGTTGACAAGCTGTGAGAGCAAAATGGGAATTGAAATGGATTAAAATAGGGATGGAAAATGGTTACCTTGTTGTCCTCAAGTGTATCGAGTGACCTTCTTTGTCTTATTGGAATTGAAAGCACTTTACAGGAATAGGATACGATTTGTACCTGAAGACATCAGTACATCATCATATGCCGTGTTGAAATGAGGAAGTGATCATCTCTCTGCGTCTTCATCGATCGATGATGCCATCAATCGATCGAATCAAAACGTGATTCTCCTGATTTTTTACTCTCTCTCGATTAGTGTTGAAGTACGCAACATTCTCCTGGATCACCAGTTGATTCGAATCAGTGGCCTTTGGTTTTCCATGGAAAAAGTAAAATGGAGCTTGTGAACTGCAGACGGTCGATCGATTGTTCTTAAGGCGATCGATCGATTCTTCATCCTCGTGGTTGAATCCTTGAATCCTATTTTCTGAGACACGAACAAATGCATTAAAAGTAAACTTAATCTAAGACATACCAGTGGGTTGCCTCCCACTCAGCGCTTTTGTTCAATGTCAGTTAGCTTGACATAGTTTGGAGATATTTAGTTCTCCGGGTGTGGTGGTTTGTGAAAGGTTATCATAGGTGAAACCTTGTTTTCTTCTTCTGCAAAGTAAGATTTTACCCTTTGACCATTCAATGTGAAGTATGTCCCATGTTTTCCCCAGAGAACAATTGCTCTATGTGACGTGGCATCCTATACTTTAAAAGGTCCGTGCCACCGAGATCGTAGCTTCCCAGGGAAGAGGCGAGCTGTAGAGTTGTATAGGAGTACCAGGTCGTCTGGTTGGATATCTCGTCGTATTATCCTCTTATCATGGTAGCTTTTGCTTTTTCCTTGTGGAGTTTCGAGTTCTCATAGGCGAGATGTCTGAGTTCATCCATGTGGATAAGAGTAGTAAGGAGTTTTCTACCAGACTTTCTGAACTCAATGTTCATCTCTTTGATTGCCCAAGCTGCCTTGTATTCGAGCTCCATTGAAAGATGACATGCATTAGCGTAGACCAAGTGGTAAGGCGTGGTCCCTAGTGGGATTTTAAAAGTTGTTCTATAGGCCAAAAGTGCATTATGGAGTTTGTCAGACCAATCAGACCTGGATTTATTCACGGTCTTCTCTAGGATACTCTTAATCTGCCTATTTGACACCTCGACTTGGCCACTGGTTTGAGGATGATAGGGTGTGGCGACGCGATGTCTAATCCCATTTTTCTTCATTAGTGCATTGAAGGCTCTATTGACGAAATGCTTTCCTCCATCATTGATCACCATCTGGGGCACTCCAAAGCGGGGAAAAATGATTGTCTTAAATAGCTTGATGACTACGGCAGCGTCATTTGTTGTTGTTGCGATTACTTCCACCCATTTGGAAATGTAGCCTACTGCTACTAGGATATATTCTTTCCGGTTAGAAGCAAGGAAGGGCCCCATGAAGTTTATCCCCCATATGTCAAACACATCGACCTCTAGAATGAAATTTTGTGGAGTTTCCTTCCGTTTGCTGATATTCCCTGTTCGTTGGCATGCGTCGCATTTGGATATGTATGAATGTGTCCTTAAACATGGTTGGCCACCAGAAGTCGGCTTGAATTATTTTTGAGACCGTTTTGAATGTGGCAAAGTGTCCTCCGTATTCTGCACCATGGCATCCATTCCGGAATACATCTTTGGAAAAGGCCATCAGAGCATTTCTTGTATGTATAAGATTCATCCCAATGATAGCGCTGGATTTCCTTTAGGAACTTTTTCTTCCTATATCCTGTGAAAAGGGGGGGGGGGGGTCAATGTTAGCTGTTAAAAAGTTTGAAATGTGGCTATACCAAGATGACTTCGACACATGCTGCTTGGGGACCAATTGTAGCCGTTCTTCTATTGTGAACATCTCTAGTTGATTTATGTTTTCGTCCATCAGGTCGTCACAAATGGGCACTCTTTCATCTATTCTCATTCTGGAAAGATGGTCTGCTACTCCATTGTCGCTGCCTTTCTTATCTACTATTGTTAGGTCAAATTTCTGTAGAAGTAGCACCCAGCGTAGCAAGCAAGGTTTGGAATCTTTCTTCTTTATCAAATGACGGAGAACACCATGATCAGTATGAACGATAATTTTCGAACCGACCAGGTATGGGGAAACTTCTCTAAGGCAAAGATCACAGCTAGCATTTCTTTTTCAGTAGTCCCGTAGCTGCACTGAGCGTCATTCAGCGTCCTACTTGCATAATGTATGACATGCAGCTTCTTGTCTTTCCTCTGTCCTAAGACTGCTCCCACGGCATAATTGCTTGTGCCACACATAATCTTGAACCACTGGTGCCGAGACCAAGGCTGCTTTTATTCTCCTAAATGCGTCCAGGCACTCGTCATCGAAATCGAAGGGTATATCTTTGCATAGTAATCTGGTGAGCGGCCGGGCTGTCTGGGAAAAATTCTTGATGAATCTCCTGTAAAAACTTGCATGTCCCAAAAAGCTACGAATGCCTTTTACATTATTTGGGGGGTTGTAGTTTTACCATTACCTCGATTTTTGCCTTATCCACTTCTATCCCTTTTTCAGAGATTTTATGGCCCAGGACTATTCCTTCTTGGACCATAAAATGACATTTTCCCAGTTGAGGACCAAGTGTTTGTCTTCACACCGTTTTAATACTCTACACAAATTATAAAGACATGATTTGAATGTGTTACCGTAAACCAAGATGTCGTCCACGAATACTTCTACAATGTCCTCTATTAGATCAGTAAAAATTGACATCATGCAGCGCTGGAAGGTTGCCGGAGCGTTACATAAACCGAAGAGAATTCGTCTGTATGCGTAGGTTCCGTATGGACAGGTGAAGGTTGTCTTTTCTTGATCGTCTAGGTGGATTGGAATCTCAAAGAAACCAGAATATCCGTCAAGAAAACAATAGTATTTATGTTGGCTAACCTTTCGAGCATTTGGTCGATGAATGGGAGTGGGTAATGGTCTTTTCGTGTTACTGCGTTCAGTTTCCTGTAGTCTATGCACATACGGTGTCCGGTAATCGTCCTCGTTGCTACCGAATCTCCTTTATCGTTCCGCGTTACTGTCATCCCGCCTTTCTTTGGTACAACGTGAACGGGGCTGACCCAACTGCTATCCGATATTGGAAAGATAAATCCTGGCTCCAGGAGCTTCATTATTTCCTTTTTCACTACATCCTCGAGGTTGGGGTTTAACCTCCGATGCTGCTCTACTGACGATCTGGACTCATTTTCTAGGTGAATATTATACATGCAAAGTTTTGGAGAGATTCCTGGTATATCCTCTAAGGAATATCCGAGAGCCTTACGATATTTTCTTAGTTCATTCAGGAGCTAAGCTTGATCTGCATTATTAATTTATCGTTTATAATGATTGGATATGTAGAATTCTCTCCAAGGTATGCGTACCGTAATCCAGGCGGCAAAGGTTTGCGCTCGATGTTTGGGAACTTCCTCCAATCCCACTGGTTGGCTGGCTTGAAAGGGTGATCAATTATCCTGTTCGGTGGTTGAAAATTGCCTGGAAAGCACTAGTCAATAATCCTTTGACTATCTAACA
>OVAP01008239.1:0-10071 GCA_900406295.1 Aurinia saxatilis
GGAGACGGAATCCATGGGGAGAAGAAGGGGAAGTTCGTTGGAAGTGTTTAAAGAAATGAAGGACTCGGGAACTTGATGTTTGTATTTGTATGTCTTTTCAACCCATTGTAATATCGGGAACTTGATGTTTCCTCTCGAATATTTCATATTTCAACAAACCAGTTTCTTATTCATGCAAATTCCTAATTCAATTTGTTAAACTTCTTTACAAAACGTGTCAAATGTTTCTTAGCTTCAAACTTTGATCCTGATACTATGTTGATTTTATTGAAGACTAGTCATTTTAATTAATATTAAACCAAGCTGGAATTTAGTGTGATACGTACCAATCACCCAAAAAGAAGAAGAAAGAAATGCTCACTAGAGGAGCTCCCTTAGATGCCCTTTCAGCTAATAAATCACAAGGCTTGAAGAATCCAAAGGCGAGTGCTTAGGCCGAAATCTACTATGCAGTTGAATCAAACAACTTTTTTCTTAGCCGTTCAAGTTATCTTCTTTGATTGGATTCTCAGACCGAAATCCTCTATATAGTGAGTATTTAATTTTTGATACACAGTATCTCGAGTAAATAGTTACTATAAAAACAATAAGGCAATTTGAAGCATTCAGTAGTTGTTATTTTGTATTTAGCAATCATGGCCAAAATTAGGGCCTAGTTTGATGGGCAGGCCCAATTGATCACAAGATTAAAAAGACCATCGTTGAGAAACTTATCCTCTTTCGAAGACGCGAACCCTAATTTTCGATTTCGATTTCGATTTCGAATTGGATGATGGTGCCGAAACTGAGTTCCGTCGTTGCGCAGGTACGTCGATGATGAGTATCCATCCCTC
Organism: Aurinia saxatilis; assembly: GCA_900406295.1. Classification (NCBI taxonomy): domain Eukaryota; kingdom Viridiplantae; phylum Streptophyta; class Magnoliopsida; order Brassicales; family Brassicaceae; genus Aurinia; species Aurinia saxatilis. The sequence continues at coordinate 834 of OVAP01008239.1, forward strand.
TCCCTCTCCCTCTCCCTCTCCGATATTTCTGTAATCTCTCTGTTCCACGTACTTAGGTTATCAATTTGGTAGAGTCCAACAGAGCAGCTTGGTTAATCTCTCGAGGCCTAGCATTCACTACCGGATATTATGTCTTAGGTATTTATTTATCCCTTGATCAGTTTTCTTTTCTCCTCGAATCAGCTTCCTGTGATTAGTTTTCTTTCAGGTTATTGCCACGTACGCAAAGTGCTTGCCGAGGATGAGAAGAAGAGGCTAGCTGTAAGAATATTTAACAACTTTATATTATCTCACCATTTTCTTCATCTTCTTTATCTTTCTTTTTCTTGTGTTTTCACAGACTCTGGAATACTTCGACGAAGTGGAAAAGTTACTAGAGGCCTCTGACCGCAAATCCTAACTTTGTATCGTGCTTTACTTACAATCAATAATAAATTAAGGATTTGTGTTTGCTCCTTCATGTAACTCAGATCCTTCATGTAACTCAGAGAATCTTCTTATGTGATCGGATATATATATGTTTCTTATGTGATTGCATATATATTTTCTATGTATCGACATGATTTTCCCTTTTTTTCATATGCTTCGAATCTCCTCTGTACACTCGTTCATCTTTGATAGGTTCAACTCTACTCTAGATGACAAGTGTCTTCCTCCCCAGCCCATCCAAGTGAACCTGCAAGATTCATAATAACAGATAAAAGACGGATTACCAATGTGAGTGGTGTCAGATAGAACCTTTAAGGACTCTAAGCTCCTCTGCTTCCCTGCAAAATCCATTTTATCAGTAAACAAACATGCAATCCTATGTGACAGTGACAAAGCCTCAAGCTCTCAGAGAGATGGCCACGAATGTTCTTGAGCTTGTTAGCCTGTTTTCCACGAATCCATCTGAGTGTTTATCATACTGGAGTCAACAGCTGATCATAAAGATTCAATAATACAAGAAAGTCATATCGCACTCATGTCATGTCCCGTGTTGGTATGAGAAATGCAAGCCACAACATTTCCCTTTTTATGGTCCAACAGACATCAACTGGTATTGTGGCAATGATTTTCAACAGCTGAGGAATTTCTGGTGTTATGTGCCTCTCAGGTGGTTGAACCCTCCGGTACACAGACTCGAGGGCCACTTTGTTCTCGACAGGAACAACTGACCATAACTAGGGACTTAGCTACGTAGAACTATCTAGTGCCAATTTATTTTAGAGGGACCTTCCTGGCTTCAGTGACCGAATTCATTAGTGATGTTTTGTTTCCTTCAATAAAAAGAAAATATATTTATTGAAATGGCTAACCCAAATTCAATAATTCTCCCACTATTCTGGACAATTGTATTCTTCATTTAGATGCTAATTACACCTGAACTAAAAAAAATGTAGAAACTATGACGCCAGCCTTCTGATCATAGACCAAATTTGTCCATGTGCTGTTTTGAATAAAATGTTAAATTTTTACTCAAAGTGACCTGTTTTGTTTACACAAAAGGGTATATCACCAAGCTTTCAACATAGCTTTATAACTACATACGATTCCAGACCAAAAAGGACAAAAGAACTACAGATTTAAGCTTCACTGGGTAGTTTACATTAAAACCAACGCTCATCTTTAAATCCATGGATCTCTTTTTCTTTTTTGGTCATGTATTCATTTAGTCTTTGACTTGGAGATACAAAGTTGAAACAGATTACAACATGAAATGCGATAAATGGTTAAATGCGGTTGTTAATAAAATTAACTCCCGGAAGTCCTTTATCGGAGCTTCACAATACTCTATGACCTGAAGCGGACGAGCAAGATTTGGCGCTGTTGCCTGTTTGGCGTAGCTTTTGACGGTTTGATCTCATCGAGGCAATTCTGTTAGGATTGTTGTTATCAATGATCACTGCCAGCACAGTAGGTGGCATACTTTGTTGGTGTCTTCTATTTCTCTATCTCCAAATGAAATAGAGGGTGGACTGAAGTAGGTATCTAAGAATGAAGACATCTACCTTTGAACCCCCATTTTCAGCGAGTAACTGCAGCCAGCTGCTCCAATCCGTGGTGTATTATTCTTTGAGCACCCCCAAAGCTAAAGGTCTCCAGACCCTCACAGAGTATGCACAGTCGAAAAACAAATGCTGCAAAGACTCCACCTCTTCATTTGAGATTGCAGATTGATGAACTAGATGTTATCTTGTGCAGAAAGTAAATTGACACAAGAGATTGATCACCGAGTTCCCCTTTCCTTTGGGTACGTCTCGGGTGAGCTTTCTGAAAACTCACAACATCCACTATGAGAAGAAAGATACAAGAGTTTGAGCTTAGCACAGAGAGACAACAATGGCGGAATCTAGAGATAAAAACTCGAGAGAGTTTGTTACAGATTTTGGGTTAAGAAGATAAGAACAACTCTTCTTCTCTTCTTATCCGAGTGTCTTGATATTGGACCATCCTCTTGTTATCGTTGGCCCATCTCTCTGCTTCCCTTTTAGTCTCTGATTCACTTAAGCCCATTAGATTTGGCCCACCTATCTTTGTATTCAGTAAAGCCCAAAGCCATAGGAACCACAAATCTCCACCTCTTTGATCTTTACGCCCAAACCTAGCTGAACTCAAATCTCTCTCAACTCTTGTCTCTCTTGTACCTTCTTCTCCTTCACCTCCAGCGGATGTCCCTCCGCCGTTTGTACCCAGCGGCAGCTTCTTCTCCTTGCGTTTCCGGCGAGTCTGTGTCCTTCTGAACCCAGAAAACCAGACTCAAACCTTCGGCTTCCTCTTTCTAGAACTTCGACCCTTTCTGACTCTTCTCCACTCGTCTCGAACCCAGATTCGTTCAAACCTGACCGTTTTCTTCTGAAACCGAGACGATACCTTGAAGACTCAAACTGACTCGATGAGACTCATCAGATCTGTTCACTGAACACAGGTAATAATCCTCTACCACTCTCTGATTAAAGCAATAGACCTGCAACACCGATACATTAGTAAGCCAATAACCAAAAAATTAACCCTTACTTTGTTTATTGTTTGCATCTGATGACTTGATGTTGGAGATTCAGTGACCATCTTCATCATCTAACCGCCATCACTTGCACACTGCTCAGGTAACTCTCTTCATCACTAACCCGTGAATCTGATACTCATTTCTCTGATTGACCCTGACAACTGACCCGTCTTCTGTCTTTCTTTTCCGAGAAACTCCACCCTGACCTGAGCATCAACCCTGAAAACAAAAACTCTGCATCAACTGATCTATTTTATTCAATAGACTTCTAATGCCTTTTATAATACAATACAACTGAAGCAAATAACAGAATGACAAATTCACGAGCTCAACTAGCTCCATGATGACCTATTAAAACTTTTTGACTAAACAAACTAGTGAGACCAAGTCTCTTATTCCTAAACTTAAGCAAAGACTGAACCAAACTCATCAAACCCTCCCTCGAACTGAACCTATTCATGCTTTCAGTTCATTACTTTCATTCCAAATGCTTCTCGGATCCTTTGGAAAGTCACCATTTTCAAAGGCTTTGTCAGAATATCGGCTAGCTGATTTTCCGTACTACAGTAGACTAACTTCCCCACGCCTTCTTTAGTTAGCTCTCTAAGAAAATGATAGCAGACCCTTATGTGTTTATAGTAGACGTGTTGTCGCATAACAACACCATCTCATCACCTTGATCATGTCGAATCTCCTTCAGAACTTTTCTCATCCAAATGGCTTGGCACGCACATGTAGCCGCTGCAACATACTCGTGCTTGATAGCTCAGTGTTTCCTTCTTTCTTGTACCAGATTCCCCACTCCATTGTTCCCCTTAGATATCGCATGATCCTCTTCACCGCAACAAAATGCAACTGAGTGGGATTAGCCATAAATCGACTAATGAGACTCACCACAAACATTAAATCCGGACGTGTGGCTGTGAGATACATTAGACTCCCCACCATCTGTTTATACAGAGTTGAATCAACTATTTCACCATCTTCATCTCGACCAAACCTTTGACCAGGAACCATGGGATTACAGACAGAATTATAATTTTCCATCTCAAATCTCTTGATTACCTCAGCTGCATATTTCCTTTGACAAATGAAGATGCCATCGCTCTCCTGCACCACTTCGATACCAAGGAAATATCTCATCCTTCCCAAGTCTGTCATATCAAACTTCTTCCCCATAGATTCTTTGAACTCGTTTAACAGCTCAACATCATCACCAGTAAACAACAAGTCATCAACGTAGATACTCACAATCAGAATTTTACCTCCACGTCGTTTGATGAACAATGTTTGTTCACTAGAGCTGCTCACAAAACCTTTCTGGAGAATCAGATTCAACAATATGTTGATCACCAGAAATTTAGATTTGTCTTTGCTTTATGTCACGGCAGAATCAGATTCAACAATATGTTGATCACCAGAAATTTAGCTATCTCAGCTGTTGTATGGCGTTTTATCTATGAGTAGATGTTGAAGCAATTCTGACAGTATATGCTCGACTTACTTAAAAAAGTTTCGTTGTGATGGTATACATGACACGTGATGTTTTTCATAAATGACGTGTTAGTTTTAACTTTCTGATTTGCAGTTGTGGAGTAGTATACTTGCAGTATATATACATGGAGAATTGGAGATCAGCGTGATTGTATAGAACCTGAAAAATTGAAGTCGTTATGTGAAGTTGAGGTTTGTCTTCTTTGTCTTTTTTACTCTGTTCTGCCAAACGAAATATATTCAGTACTCATTCAAATGAATGGTAGTCATTTATCATATGGAATTTGTAAAGATTTATTTTTTTCTGAAAGTTATTAGCCTTTGAACTCAAAAAGAAGAATTTGCAGATTTTAACTATTTCTATATGTTTTAGAAGGGTTGTAACATATCTCTGCTTGTATTACCTTTTGGAAGTAGTATGCATGATTTCCTATTTCTGATGCCTTGACTAAGATCCTGTTTTTTGGTCTATCAAATTTTGTTTTAGCAAGTTTTGTGAAGGTTGTTTTATATTTGATTAAATGAGCTTATCTTTTGATTAACACTCTTTAAAAACTTAGCAAATATTATTTCACGCCCCTTTTCTTATTCTTGTTCAGGTCCTTGATTCTACCATCTACCAGCAATGAGTCCAAGGGTCCTCATGGATCAGTGCTTGCGGACATTGTGCTCTCTCCGAGAACTTGGTAATATAAACTTATCGGAACGTGTCTTCAAACCAGATTAAAGAAGTTGCATATCAAATTTAGGTGTTAACCGGCATAGTAGTAAATTATTTTGGATTTATTTATCAACCCGTATCTTATCACTCCGGCCCAATATTTTTCCCAGGCCCAGTTATGAAGAACACAAAAAGCTGTATTTCCCTTTTCAACTCCTCACAAAAAAAATCAGCGACTGAAATCCCTAATCACAATTTAGCGACAGCGATGCTTCAGCTCTTGCTCCGCCGACTTGCTGCTACTACAAGGAGAGGTAGTTAAGAATGTTGCATTTTCTTGAATCCGTATTTTGAACAAACCGTCTTCTAGTCTCGGATATTAAAACAATTGACTTACAGGAGGATGGAGTTCTAGCGAGAAATGACCTTGGTTGTGAAGGATCTGAGAGCACAGATGGTGAGTGACTCCCATGGAGAACTAACGAGGTGTTCAGGGACATATAATGGTTGAGATACTGAGACAGATTAGGATGCGAGAAATGAGGTTCGGTGTGATTGATCCAGAAGTTTTTTGAGCTCGTTTTGAATGTTCAAAGAGATTTGATCATGAGGGTGAGTAATTTGGAGATCTGAATGCAGTAATTATTTCTCCTGAATCTCCGAAAGTTGTTGAATCCCCTGAGTTTAAATATGTTCCCTTAAAACCTGGTTTCAAATTCGAAGAGCTCATTGTATCTGCTGATTTCAAGATCTTGAATTCATACACCTCAAAGTCTTGAAATCAGCAGATATAATGAGCTCCTCGAATTTGAAACCATGTTTTAAGGGAACATATTTAAACTCAGGGGATTCAACAACTTTCGGAGATTCAGGGGAAATAATTACTGCATTCAGAGGCTTATACTTCATCGACATCATCTCCAAATTACTCAACCTCATGATCAATCTCTTTGAACATTCAAGACGAGCTCAAAAAACTTCTGGATCAATCACACCGAACCTCATTTCTCGCATCCTAATCTGTCTCAGTATCTCAACCATTATATGTCCCTGAAACCTCGTTAGTTCTCCATGGAAGTTCCTCACCATCTATGCTCTCAGATCCTTCACAACCAAGGTCATTTCTCACTGGAACTTCATCCTGATATGTTCATGTAACCCCATTAGTCCTCCCTCAAAATATCTCGCCAACTGTGAACTCATCCTTCACACACCAGCTCATTTCTCACCGAAAATCCATCTTAATCTGTTCCTGTAACCCCATTAGTTCTCCCTGAAAATCCATCATCATCTGGGCTCTCACATCCTTCACACACAAGTTTAATTCCCGCTGAATCTCCATCCCGATCTGTAGTAGCGGCAACTGTCTTACTTAAATCCAATTTTGAACAAACCGTCTTCTAATCTCATATATTAAAACAACTGCCTTGATTCAATAGTTTCCTCTTTACCTAATGGGGCTTGGTAATTTGGTAGATGTGTGCTATGATTTGACAATTATTTATCTAATTGCACTAGAGATCCCTATTACACACATTGACAGAATGCATGTATATAAACATTTCATCTTGCATAATGGTTTACATGTTTTTGTTTCAAATTTAATTACGAAATGATATGAATCTTTTAATATTTTGGACACTGTCAGAGATCATACAAAAAAAATTCAAAAATTCTTTTGGTGGGTTAACACACACAAAAGTCGAGTATTTTTGCACAATTACGAAATTATATTAATCTCTTAATATTTTCGATTCCGTTAGAAATCATACAAAAAACTCAAAAATTCATTTGGTTGGTTAATACACAGTAAAGTTGAGTACACACCAGTAAAGTTGGTAAAAAAAGTTTGATTATTTTTGCAGAACTCTTAATATTTTGGAATCCGTTAGAAATCATACAAAAAAAACTCAAAAATTCTTTTGGTGGGTTAATACACAGTAAAGTTGAGTATTTTTCCAAAATTACGAAATGATATCAATCTTTTAGTATTTGGACACCATTAGAATTATACCCAAAAAATTCAAAAAATCTTTTGGTGGGTTAATACACACGAAAGTTGAGTATTTTTCCCAAAGTACGAAATTATATCAATCTTTTAATATTTTGGATACCGTTAGAAATCATACAAAAAAAAATTCACAAAAAAGTTTGAGTATTTTTGCAAAATTACTAAATTATATCAATTTCTTAATATTTTGGACACAGTTAGAAATCATACAAAAAAAACTCAAATTCTTTTGGTGTGTTAATACACAAAAAAAAAAACTCAAATTTTTTTGGTGTGTTAATACACACAAAAATTGATTTTTTTTACAAAATTACCAAATTATATCAATCTCTTAATATTTTGGATACCGTTAGAAATCATACAAAAAAACTCAAAAATTCTTTTAGTGGATTAATACACACGAAAGTTGAGTATTTTTCCAAAATTACGAAATTATATCAATCTCTTATTATTTTGGACACCGTTAAAATTATACCCAAAAAATTCAAAATTTCTTTTGGTAGGTTAATACACACGAAAGTTGAGTATTTTTTCCAAAATTACGAAATGATATCAATCTTTTAGTATTTGGACACCATTAGAATTATACCCAAAAAATTCAAAAAATCTTTTGGTGGGTTAATACACACGAAAGTTGAGTATTTTTCCCAAAGTACGAAATTATATCAATCTTTTAATATTTTGGATACCGTTAGAAATCATACAAAAAAAAATTCACAAAAAAGTTTGAGTATTTTTGCAAAATTACTAAATTATATCAATTTCTTAATATTTTGGACACAGTTAGAAATCATACAAAAAAAACTCAAATTCTTTTGGTGTGTTAATACACAAAAAAAAAAACTCAAATTTTTTTGGTGTGTTAATACACACAAAAATTGATTTTTTTTACAAAATTACCAAATTATATCAATCTCTTAATATTTTGGATACCGTTAGAAATCATACAAAAAAACTCAAAAATTCTTTTAGTGGATTAATACACACGAAAGTTGAGTATTTTTCCAAAATTACGAAATTATATCAATCTCTTATTATTTTGGACACCGTTAAAATTATACCCAAAAAATTCAAAATTTCTTTTGGTAGGTTAATACACACGAAAGTTGAGTATTTTTTCCAAAATTACGAAATGATATCAATTTCTTAGTATTTTGGACATCAGTAGAATTATACAAAAAAAACTCAAAATTTCTTTTGGTGGATTAATACACACGAAATTTGAGTATTTTTTTAAAATACCAAATTATATCAATTATTTAATATTTTAGATACCGTTAGAGATTATACAAAAAAAACTCAAAATTCTTTTGGTGGGTTAATACACAAAAAGTTGAGTATTTTTGCAAAATTACAAAATTTTATCAATCTCTTAATATTTTGTACATCGTTAGAAACCATACAAAAAAAACTCAAAAATTCTTTTGGTGGGTTAATACACACGAAATTTGAGTAGTTTAAAAAAATTACGAAATGAAATCAATCTTTTAATATTTTGGACACCGTTAGAGATCATACAAAAAAAATTCAAAATTTTTTTTGGTGGGTTAATACACACAAAAGTTGAGTATTTTTGCAAAATTACCAAATTATATCAATCTCTTAATATTTTGGACACCGTTAGAAATCATACAAAAAAAATTCAAAAATTCTTTTGGTGGGTTAATACACACAAAAGTTGACTACTTTTGCAAAATTATCAAATTATATCAATCTCTTAATATGTTGGACACCGTTAGAAATTATACAAAAAAAACTAAAAAATTCTTTTGGTAGGTTTATACACACAAAAGTTGAGTATTTTTGCAAAATTACCAAATTATATCAATCTCTTAATATTTTGTACATCGTTAGAAATCAGACAAAAAAAACTCAAAAATTCTTTTGGTGAGTTAATACACACGAAAGTTGAGTAATTTTCAAAAATTACTAAATTATATAAATCTCTTAGTATTTTGGACACCATTAGAATTATACCAAAAAAACGCAAATTTTCTTTTGGTGGGTTATTACACACGAAATTTGAGTATTTTTTAAAAATTACGAAATGATATCAATTTTTAAATATTTTATATACCGTTAGAGA
>OVAP01008243.1:0-10068 GCA_900406295.1 Aurinia saxatilis
GACTGCTAAGACTCCGGTAGATCCCCAGCTTCCTTTGAGGAAAAACTCGGGAGCGGCTGTGTCTCAAGTAGAGTATGCAAGGGTGATTGGAAGTCTCATGTACTTGACCAATTGCACGATGTTAAGGTTTGTGGTGGCGATGGTAGAGATCTGTGGGGGCTAGGTTTTTTTTTTTCTTTTTTTTTTTCTTGTTTAGTTCGGTGGCTAGAGTTTCGTGTCGATAACATGTTGTGAATAATAAGATTGTCTATTTATTCCATAAGAGAGGCAAACCTAGGGTTTATGTTCAATCCTTACATGAGTTTAGGCTAATGGACTCTATAATAGACATCCACAAATGGATTCATAGCAGAAAAAGATTTGAGAGATATTCTCGGATAAAGTATCATCCAAAACAATCAGTGATTTTCTAAAAGACTTACAGGTCATCATTTTATTAATTGATTGGTTATTAGTAAGACATCTAAGTGTTTTCATTAAAATTACTTCTGATCTATTTATATTTATAAAGAAAGTTTTTCTCTCTTTTGGTACTGCCACCTCAGCAGCCAACTAACCACACACCTACTGACTAATTTCATCAATAATTATATAAATCTAACTCATCTACAGACATAAATTTTCACCGTTGGGTTTGTTCCATTGTCCAATACCAATAAAACTCAAGCCCAGACCTCATCTTCCCCATCCCACTTTGTCGAACCTTATCTTCTTCCACACCGTTTTTTTTTTTTTCACGACATCCCACTCCCAAAACAGCCTCGCCGATATTTTATCTTCTTCATCACTCCGCCCCGACTCTGCAAATAATAACATCAACAATTTAATCCAAGCAATTAATCAGAGGCATTAATGTCTCCATTATTGTTTTCTCAGCCCATTCAATACGGTGATCACCATGTAACACCACTGCCTCCATCTATGAGGTATTGTTATATCAAATTTATTGTCCCTTCTAATCCGCTACACATTAAATTGCTTTATTTTCTCTAATATATAAATACCCATGCTTCTCCACCCTTCTCTTTCATTCTTTCTTCATTTTTTGAAACTAATATCGATGGCTGGCCAATACATCGCTCTCTCTCAGCTCAAATATGGACGCACCGTCCAGCGTGTTGTAGGAAGATTGCTACGGTTCTGGGACGCTCACAATGTCAAAAAGGTAGCCAGCTTATGGGTGTCGACTTCCTCCTCATTGACGAAAAGGTGATGTTTAATTTGGTCACAAACCTTTGCCATAGCTCTTCTCTTACTCTGAGTGCAATCTTCCTTGCAGAGTACCGTCATTCAAAGGTCCATACCCGTCCACCAGCTTCCAAGGTTTCAAGATGTGATGGCCGAAGGCAAACTCTATATTGTCAGTGCTTTTGAAATCCTCAAAAGCAACCCACGGTTCAGACTTGCTGATTCCCCCATGTTCATCCGCTTCACCGACTCCACAACTATGGTCGAGCTTGAAGACTCATTCTGTCAGATCCCCAAAGAGCTATTCAGATTTCGTTCTTTATGAGCAACTAGTCAATCTAGCCAACACCAACAATGAGCTTCCTGGTATCTATGTACTTCTTATCATATAATGCCATTGCTCATTTCTTTTCATTCAATTATAAAAAATCATTATATCCTATTATCAATTATAAAATTGAAACTTATACAATTATAATTTCATGAAATAGTCATAGGATATATAATTCTTTTAAACTACTATATTTTAGACTGTACTTATACATTACATAAAACTAAAAACTCATATCATTAAAATTTCATGAAATAATAAAATAATTCGTTTATACTAATACATTACATATTTTATTTATATCAAATTAGTTTATATATTATAAAATAGTACAAGAATTCTATATATTAAATAATTTTCAATAATTAAAAATTCATCTAACTCAACGATGCACGATCGACAACTCTTCTGGTATGTGCATAACAAACAAATCAAAAGATATAATAATGTCAGTCTAATATGTATTTATTGAGATATTACTACTGGTAATACTTCTCAATTAATATAACAAAAATAAATGGAAGAGGACTAGATAGACAACCAGTTTCTTGAAATCTCAGATGACATATATTCAAAATGAACAAACTTAAATGTATGTGGAAAATGAAAAACTTGATTTTAAGGATATCTACAAATTTCAAAATGATTAGCAACTATTTCATATTTTCATGGTGGTAAGAATTTGAAACAATCATTTTAATTTGTAATAAGATATCCATATTTATACATAATTATTTATCTTATTCAATACAAATCGTAAAATATTAACTTAATTAAGATTCATATAAATAAATATAATAATTAAAATAAAAAATAAACAAAAATTAGGATCACACACTAACCTAGTGTGATTAAAAATCTTGGTAGAATGATGTGATATATATAGTTATGGAAATTTTAAGACAACATGACAATATGTTTTGCAATACACTTTTACATATTAAATCATATAAATCATATAAAACCATAAACTATGTATAATAGATATTTTAAATTAATAAGACAAAAAAAAATTATACTATAATTACAAAATATGTATAACATTATTATTCAAAAAACAAAACAAATAAAAAAGAAAATGCAACACATTGCGCTTAGCGTTTAGCGTTTAGCGTTTAGCGTTTAGCGTTTAGCGTTTAGCGTTTAGCTTAGTAGTAAAAGGATATTAGATCAATATATGGGCCCCTTCACAAAACTGAGATGTCTGACGGGCTTGGAAAAATAAATTTGTGTTGACAGATGAGAAGAATACTGATCTTAAACCCTAACCCCCTTACTTGAAGTTTGTTCAGGTAATCATTTCTTCCTCTCAACATTTTCCCATATTTCTGGGCAGGTTCGATTTCAAGCAAAGTACATTTACAGATTCGTTTTGCGGCTCCAATTTGACCCGTATATCATTTTTGTTTTTGTGACCCCGATCCGATCCAAGTTTACATATTTATAAATTGTCCATTTTTGATAAGATAGTTGATTTCAGGTGAAAGATGAATATGAAGAATATAAAAGTTCCCAAAGGTCCAGGTGGTGGTGTCATATCCGCGGTGCTTATTGGTGGCCTTGGTCTTTACGGCGCCACTCACTCTCTCTACAATGTCGAGGGAGGACATCGTGCCATTGTCTTCAACCGCCTTGTTGGTATCAAAGACAAGGTCTGACTTTTTCAGGGATCTAGCTTAGCTTATCGTTTCTCAAATCTTGATTATCCTCAATTGTGCTTTTAAATGTTTTGTTATGCAGGTTTACCCTGAAGGTACCCACCTTATGATTCCGTGGTTCGAAAGGCCAATCATCTATGACGTTCGTGCACGACCTTATGTTGTTGATAGTACATCCGGCAGCCGTGATCTCCAGATGGTACTCTGCTTCATTTCCTCTCTTTTAATTTCTTATGTGCTTATCATCTCTGCCATCAAAACATTCAGGTTAAAATTGGACTTCGTGTTCTCACCCGTCCCATGGCTGACCAATTACCTCAAGTATACCGAACCCTTGGTGAAAAGTACAGCGAGAAAGTTTTGCCTTCTATCATCCACGAGACCTTGAAAGCTGTCGTTGCTCAGTACAACGCTAGCCAGCTTATCACTCAGAGAGAGGTTGACTAACTAGCTCTCATTTCATCTGATCTCTATTCAACTTTAATCTGGAATTTGATTGATGATTTTCCCCTTATTTTCTTAAGGCGGTGAGTAGAGAAATCAGGAAAATCTTAACTGCCCGGGCTGCAAACTTCAACATTGCGCTGGATGATGTGTCCATCACGGCCTTGACGTTTGGAAGGGAGTTCACGGCAGCCATAGAAGCAAAGCAGGTGTCAGCTCAAGAGGCCGAGCGGGCTAAGTTCATTGTGGAAAAGGCTGAACAAGACAAGAGAAGTGCTGTTATCCGTGCTGAGGTGAGTAAAATGTTTTCTTTTTTATCTCTGTCTCATATGAAGACTGATCAATTTGGCTAAGCAATGTTTTTGGAGTGGTGGTGTCTAGGGAGAAGCCAAGAGTGCTCAGCTCATAGGTCAAGCAATCGCCAACAACCAAGCGTTCATAACACTAAGGAAGATCGAGGCGGCTAGAGAGATCGCACAGACCATTGCAAAGTCAGCAAATAAGGTCTACTTGAGCTCTGACGATCTGTTGCTTAACCTACAGGCTATGGATCTTGATTTGAAGGGAAATAAATAGAAGACCAGAGCTCTGAAGCTGAGATATCAGACAATATGGATTCTTTGAGGCAGCTATTCATGTGAATTTCAGACAGTAACATGCGTTTTTTGCATTAGAGAGTAATAAAAAGATTGTAATATTTCAACTTTTTTCCTTTTCTTCTGAGCAAACTACTACAAACCTTTCTTTAATAAATGGGATTATTATTGGAAATGAGCTTAAACTAATACAGTTGACTAATTTCGAATGGTTGTGATGGCGTTTCATGGAATTCGACAAGTGGAAAATTACTTTGTGCCATTCCTGCAGAGATTCAAAAGCCAAAAGGAATGGAAGAAAACCCATGCCTCCATCATCATCCATGGACTCTCGCAAAGCAGCTTTATGGTTACCAAAATGGTGGATGTGTGCGATAGAATGGGAGATATGGAGTCTGCAACTCATCTATTTAAGCAAGTGTTGAATCCTAACATCTTCTTATACAATTCCATCATTCGAGCTTACACCCACAGTGCAATGTATCACGATGTGATCCGAATCTACAAGCAACTGCTAAGCAACAAGACTGAGTTTCCAGATAGGTTTACTTTTCCGTTTGTGTTCAAGTCTTGTGCAAGTCTTGGATCTTGTTACTTAGGGAAGCAAATTCATGCACATCTCTGCAAGTTTGGTCCTCAGTTCCACGTCGTGATAGAGAATGCACTGATTGATATGTATATGAAGTTTGATGATCTTGTTGATGCGCATCAAGTGTTTGACGAAATGTCTCAGAGAGATGTTATATCATGGAATAGCCTGCTTTCTGGATATGTCCGCCTTGGCCAGATGAACAAGGCTAAAGGGTTGTTTCGTTTAATGCCGGACAAAACAATTGTATCTTGGACTGCCATGATCTCTGGGTACACAGGGCTTGGGTGTTATTCAGAAGCCATGGAGTTGTTCCGTGAAATGCAGTTAGCTGGTATTGAGCCTGATGAGATCAGCCTCCTTTCTGTTTTGCCGTCGTGTGCTCATCTCGGATCTCTGGAGCTTGGGAAATGGATCCATATCTATGCAGAGAGAAGGGGATTTCTTAAACAAACCGGTGTTTGCAATGCTCTTATTGAAATGTACTCGAAATGCGGTATGATTAGTCAAGCTATTGAAGTGTTTGACCAGATGAACGGGAAAGATGTTATATCATGGAGTACAATGATCTCAGGGTATGCACATCACGGTGATGCCCACCAAGCAGTAGAAACATTCAATAAAATGCAGAAAGCAAAGGTGAAACCTAATGGGATCACATTCCTCGGTCTTTTATCAGCTTGCTCACATGTTGGCCTATGGCAACAAGGGTTGAGGTATTTTCATATGATGAGGCAAGACTGTCAAATAGAACCCAGGATCGAACATTATGGCTGTTTGATCGATGTTTTAGCAAGAGCAGGTAAACTGGAACGAGCTGTGGAGATAACAAAGACAATGCCGATGAAGCCTGACTCAAAAATCTGGGGTTCATTGCTGAGCTCTTGCAGAACACGAGGCAATCTTGATGTTGCCCTACTTGCAATGGATCATCTCGTTGAGCTGGAGCCAGAGGATATGGGGAATTACGTTTTGCTGTCAAACATTTATGCAGATTTGGGGAGATGGGAAGATGTTTCTAGGACGAGGAAGCTTATAAGGGATGGATATATGAAGAAAACCCCAGGCTGTAGTTTGATAGAAGTGAATAACGTTGTTCATGAATTCGTAGCTGGAGACAATAGTAAACCAGTTTGGACTGATGTCTCTCTACTGTTGCAATTGTTTTCGTCACATCAGGATAAGGATGTTATTAGAAACGACGATACTCTTGCATATGTAGGTATGGCTTAAACCAACTGGATTATAGAAAAAGCAACAAAATTATTACGAGTATTCAATCCTATGTTACAAAAAGGACACAACAGCGTTCAATCACAACCTCCATGTGATCTACATCAAAATATATAGAACCTTCGGTCTTTATGTTGCTTTTCTGGTCTACATTGTTCAGTCTGGAATGTACTGGTTTATAACTCAATTCATCCAAGAAGCTTCTTCACCCCTGTCTTCTGCTCTGAGGTCAATCTTGTAGGGAACTTGATGTTGAACTTGATCCTCAAGTTTCCTCTCTTACTCTGATCTTTCTGCAATGGCATTCCTTCCCTTGGAACCACTTCCTCGTACTCAGGGTGGATCACATTGGTGACTGGGATTGTCAGTCTCCGACCATCAAGTGTTGTCAGGTTCACGGTGCAGCCGGTCAAGGCCTCAACAAGGGAGATCTTCTGGGTGACAATGAGATCATTGCCCTCCCGAGTGAATACCGGGTGAGGCTTCTCATCAATAATGAAGATTACATCCGCTGGAGTCACACCGGGTTGCTCATTACCCTTCTCAGGGAATGTGATCTTTGTGCCTTTCTTCCACCCGGGTTTCACATCAATGGTTAAAATCTCTTCCACCTTCATCGTCTTGCTGCAATTTTTTACAAAAGAAAACACATTCAACAGTCAGCATACGGAATTTTCACCACTAAACGAGATGGAGAACTATAAAGAAGTTCCTGTTTTTGCTACACATCTCCAGAGAACTATGCTGGCAACAAAGCAAAAAGCCAAGCCACATACAAACTAAACTAAAGGGTCCCTCCATTTGATTTTTTAATCATGACTTACCCGCTAACATCAGCAATCTCTCTGGAGATTCTCATCTTCTTGGTGGTTCCTTTGTAAAGATCCTCAAGGCTACAGGGTAGCTTGTTTTCGATAGGAGCGGCCTTCCTAGCTCCACCGTGATGCATAGGGCCACCACCGCCTCCTCCTTCGCCAAAAGAGGCGAAGATATCGTCACCAAACATGCCGGTAGAGAATCTTGAGGCTCTGCCACCACCGCCACCAAATGGGCTAGAGAAGCCAAAGAACTCAGCGAATATATCATCTGCACTTCTGGGGTTAAACCGGAAGGACGTTGGACCATCCCCAGTAGAGAAGTAAGTGGGTCCACCAGCAGCATCTGGAGGCGGCACATTCCCTTTCAACCCTTCCTCGCCATATTGATCATATACAGCTTTCTTCTGAGGATCACTTAGAACCTAGAAACAGAATCACACACACTTTTTCAACAACTCAAATCCTACCAAACCATGACCCAAGAAGAAAGATGACGCCTTTTGATCAATCAAGGCAACAGTATGAAGAGATAAGTACCTCGTAAGCTTCGGAGATCTGTTTGAACTTAGCCTCGGCGTCTTTTTTGTTGTTGGGGTTTTTGTCGGGATGCCACTTCATGGCTAGTTTTCTGTAAGCTTTCTTAAGGTCATCATCGCTTGCGCTGCGATCGACTTGGAGGACTTTGTAGTAATCAACTCCCATCGGACCTTCTTCTTCTCTCTTTCGTTTCTTCACTTTGCCTGACTCCGATTACAACAATCTCTCTTTTCTTCTTTTAACGAAACACGATGAATGAATCGATATTCTTGTTTGTGTTCTTGGGAGTAGTAATTTGCGTTTTTTAAAACAACCGACTCCTCATGTCGTGTGTTTTGTTCTAAGAGTGTGGAGAATTCCGTAGAATGTTCCAGAAACCCCTTTCTTCTGTCTGTTTGGGTGACAATCACAGCTCTCTTATCTTGGTTCACGGGCCTTTTGTTTGTGCTCACACGGACTCACGGTCCTTTATGACACACAGCAAACGAAATAAAGCCCATTTATGACGTTAAATCCGCAGTGGGCTTTATAATTCTTGAACAGACCTTAATCCAGGATTAATGATAATTAGCTTGTAGTGGGTCTGAATCAGTTTAAGACTTTAACTGAACAAATTATTACTAGTTGGCTTGTCTTGCTAGTTGATAAAGCTAAAAAACTGAAATCATTATTACAAAAGGAGAATAAATGAAGCAGGTACTTTTGAATAGAAATGAAATAAGAAGATGAACAACTAATGAATGAATGTGTTAGCAAGGAATGGAGTTGGTAAACCAGCGGAGGACTTTAATAGGAAGTTTGATGAGATCCACAGCGAAGTTTGCCAACGCAGCAAAACAGAAGCAACATGGGCACAAGCAACTCAATATCGTCCTGCCAATTATATTAAATACATCAGTAATTTATAACTTTTAAGCACCAAGGAGATTGTATATACTAGTATATTCTTACTAATCTAAGTTTACTTTGCAATAGACCATATATCTGTAGATCTGAGGTTACTTAACATAACCCAAAGATGGTGTAATTCCGGAGAGGATTTAGATCTAAAACATTAATTGTATAATACCCGATGATCCAAATGACAGCACCAACGAGAGAGAGAGCGAGAGCAACAAGAGCAAATGGCAATCCCAACAGGAAACCAAGAGGCCTACATTCTCCCATTTTCTCTGCAGACAAAGATTCGCCTTTTCTCTGGAGAAGAAGAAGAAAAGAGAGACAGTTATTAAAAAAGGCAGAGAAATGAAAGAAATGGTTTCCGCAGAGAGTATTAAAGTTCCACGAGGAATAAGGAACTTTGTATAACCGCCACTACCCCACGCGGCTGGTTTTCTGATTTACGTTATTACCCTTGATATTTCTTCTCTTTTGCACACTAATCGTCATGAAGTGCAATCCAAGTCAGGGGGGTGTTTCAGGAATATTGAAGCTTCGCTTTTTCAAAGTCAAATCAAGAGTCGAGTCAACGAATGAATGCCTATTGTGATCTGCTCAGAAAACCTCTCATTCATTTTTCTTTGGGAACTTGTTAAAATAACCCAAACATATTAAAGAAATGCAAAAATAACCTCTGTAAACATTTTCTTCTAAAACTAACCTTTTTTATAGTGAAAAATCAAAATGATCCCTAAGAAGTCTGCCATAATATAAAAGAAATCTGCTTTAGAAATTGTATGTCAATTACCCTTATAATCTTAAGAAGTCTGCTTCATGTATTTTTAAGTCTACCAAGTCTACTTCATTATTTTACACAATTAATTATAAATTAAAAATTATTGAAAATAAAATATTATTTAACCAAATAAGTACATCTTTGTAGATAAAAAATAATTGTTAAAAATATATAAGAGATTAAAAAGTAAAATAATATATAGAAATGATTTTTTAGAATTTATGGTTATGTATTTATAATTATTTGTAATCTGGTAACATAGACCAGACTTCAGGAAGTCTACGAATATAAACCACTTGATTTAAACAAGGTGTACATTTAACCAATTAAACCAATTTAAACCAACTACTTCACATTTAACCTAGATATAAAAGGGGAAGCCCTAGCTAATTTTGTGACAAATGAAGAGGCCGTAAGAAAAAAAAGGAGAGAGTTCTCTCGGTTGGCCCCTTCTCTCCCCTTCTNATCGCCGTTTAAGTTATCTCTCTCCGCCGCCGTCGCCGTTTAAGTTATCTCTATCCGCCGCCGTCGCCGTTTAAGTTATCTCTCTCCGCCGCCGTCGCCGTTTAAGTTATCTCTCTCCGCCGCCGCAACCATCGTTGTTATCTCTCTCCGCCGCCGTCGCCGTCCTAGATGTCTCCCTCCGCCGTCGTCGCCGTTTAAGCTATCTCCCTCCGCCGCCGTCGCCGTTTGAGCTATCTCCCTCCGCCGCCGCCATTTGAGGTATCTTCCTTGCCGTGTGTGGGTTCAGATTCATTATATATGTTTGTGCTTGAATATGATTATTTTTATTTTGGATAGAGATTGTAGCTTCATTCCTAATAAATCTAATTTTGTAGGATGGGGGATCTTGAATTTCCAACTAGGCTTTACACGAAAGGTCGTGAGCCCATGCCAGACAAGAGCATACACTATCATTCTAGGATGCATGTGTTACCTCACCTTCGGAAAGCACTACAAAAAGACGAGTGGGACCACCTTCGCAACTCTCCTCTTGGA